>JAQQAE010008185.1:0-15374 GCA_029823295.1 Pseudamia nigra | reverse complement strand
CAAACCTCTCTTATCTTTTTAAATGGGTGAACTTGCACATTTTTACATTTCCCAATACTTGTTGTCCCCACTGTAGTATAAAGTGCTGTGTTAAACTGACAGGTGTCTATTATAGTTTCTAGGCTGCTAGGCTATACTGCACACATGTACTGTACACAATTCTCCTTATCCAACTCAGAAATAGTTGCAATATTGTGCCAATGAGAAATACAACATTTAATTTGCCCATAGTAAATCATCAGCTTCCAAGTTAAATGCTGATGAGGAAAACTTTTTTACTCAAACACATCAATGTGCTTTTCTGGATGTGTTGTATATGATGTGATTGCAGCTGTTTATGCTCATTGGTCAAATGTGTTTTGATGTCTGAGGTTTTTGTTTACAACTCCATATGGAAAGTGTGCTTAAAATTTCACTAAAATTTGTGTGAGCTTGACCTGTCTCATTTGCTCATTACACTGTATTTTTGGAGACTAAAAATGGGAATGCTACAGTGATAATCAATATCTGATATACATAGAGTGATTTTAAGCATTTCACACTTGTTTTTACATGGTAATGAGAATGCATTGCTTATTTTGCTGCATGGAATATTTGGTGGGTCTTGCTAGGCCAAACATACCTCACCAGGTGGATGGCTGAAGCCTGGAAAAGTCTGTGAAATGATGTAAGGTGACCACTTCTTGTTTTTTACTGTTGCATTTAATATTGGTGTTGGCATGTTCTACTTACTGTGGTGAGCTGTCATCCTAATACAGTCATGTTGTTTTGTTCAACATAATGCTGGATCATTACTAAAGGACTCCTGTTGTGACAGTTGTATTGAGGGGCACATTTTGATGAGGGTAGGCAAGACAAAAGCACTGGACTGGTGGACTATGGTTACATTATTTGAGAATTCAGTCTATATAGAATAATAAGCTTCGGTGTTTATCATGCTAATATGTACTGTATGTGTGTGTGCACATAATTGTGTGTGTATGAGCATAAGTACACAGTAAATGAGTAGTGGAGGCCCAGGTGAATGTAAGGCTCCTGGCCTGACTTTTGTCCCAGTCAAGCCCTGTTTGTTAATGTTTGATTTTTGTGTTAATTTTTGTTTATTTTGTTGCATATTTTGCCATGTTTTGTTTAATTTTAATTAATTAGCATTTTTTTGTTTTTCTCAATTGGCTTGATTATTTTGTTAACTTTTGCAAATGATGTTGTTTATGCTGTTCATTTTTTCATGTTTATTACTTTTTTGTCAATTTCTAGTCATTTTGCTGCTCATTTTGTTAATTTCTGCTCATTTTGTTAATTTTTCATTTAGTTGACTATCTTGTGTATATTAAGGCTTACAGTGCCACTGCCCTACCACCACTAGGCAAATCAGATCACAGCCTGGTTTTTCTTCAGACCTGTTAAAAACCTTGTACTGAGAAAACCTGTATCAACCCGAACAAGCAGGAAATGGACCCCAGAGGTCAGTGGGACTCCAAAGGAATGCTTCAAATGCGCTGATTGGACTGTACTGATGGAAACAGAAGAGAACACCAAGGACATAGACAACATGGTTAGTTGATTTACTGACTATATCAACTTCTGCCGTGACACTATTATACCTACCAAAACAGTAAAATGTTTCCCAATAAACAATGGATAACCAATGAAACCAAAAAAACAGGCCTTCAAAAATGCTGTCAGAGAAAAACTCAAAGAGGTGCAACTGGAGCTGAGCAGGACTATAAAAACAAGTTAGAGAGCAAACTACAAGAAAACAACATCAGAGAGGTGTGGAAGGGACTGAACACCATCACTAGCTATGAATACCCTAGGCTAAGAATACCCTGGTGACAGTGGGTGACATGGATGGAGCCAGTGATCTCACCCTCACTCCCTCTACTTCCACTTCAGCAGCTCCCTCTTCAGACAGCTGCTCTTCCAGTTTGGGATTGCTCCTGACTCCTTCTCCTCCAACTGATCCAGAAGTGCGCATGTCCACTATAGCAACTAATCCTCTTCCTTCACCAGAACCCTTTTCACTGTCTGTCACTGTAACTCGTGTGAGGATGGAGCTGGGGAAACTGAGACCTGGAAAGGCTGCTGCTCCAGATGGTGTGTGTTTAAGGCTGCTCAAGGACTGTGATGCTCAACTGTGTGAACCTCTCCATAAAATCTTCAACCTGAGTCTACAACTGGGGAGGGTCCCAGCTCTGTGGAAAACATCATGCATTATCCCAGTGCCCAAAGTTAAGTGTCCAGCTGAGGTTAATGACTGCTGACTGGTGGCCCTCACATCCCACATCACGAAGACCCTGGAGAGGCTGGTTCTGCGACTGCTGAGACCCCATGTCAAGCACGCACTGGATCCCTTCCAGTTTGTATACAAAGAATGTGTTGGAGTGGATGATGCTGTTCTCTACATGTTCCACCTGGCCTACTCACATCTGGAAGGGGCTGGTACTTATGAGAGGATTATGCTCTTTGACTTCTAAAGTTCGTTTAATACAATCCAACCTCACATACTCAGAGACAATCTCAAAGGGACCCCTCCTTTGTTTCCTGGATCACAGACTCCCTGACAGGAAGACTGCGGTTTGTCAGGTTGGGGACCTGTGTCTCCGAGACAGTCATTAGGAGCACTGGAGCTACGCAGGGGACTGTTTTGGCTCCCTTCCTGTTCACACTGTACACTTTGGACTTCAAGTACAACTCTGAGTTTTCTGCCACATCCATAAATACTCTGATGACACTGCTATTGTTCATCAAGAATGAACAAGACGGGGAGAACAGACATCTAATGAATGCCTTCTGTCATTGGAGTCAGAAAAACTCCCTCCTGATGAACAGCACCAAGACAAAAGAAATGGTTGTGGACTTCTGAAGGTGTAAGGCCCCTCTTCAGCCTGTCAATATCAGCAGCATGGACATTGAAGTGGTGCTGACATGCAAATATGATGGACTGGTCCCAGAAGACGGATACTGTGTATCGAAAGGGTCAGAATTGACTATTTTACTATGGAGGCTCAGGTCCGTTGATATCTGCCCGAAAATGCTGCATGTTTTACCACACAGTCATTGCAAGTGCACTCTTTTATGATGTGGCCTGTTGGTGAGGCAGCATCAGACAGAGAGATGTAAAATGCCTGAGCAAACTGGGTAAAAAGGCTGGATCAGTGGTTGGTGGGAGGCTGGACTCACTGGAGGCTGTGGTGGACAGATCCACGCAGAAGAAATTACTGGACATCATGGACAACCCAGACCATGCTCTTCACCTCATTCTGTCCCAACAGAGGAGCAGCTGCAGCAGACGACTGACATCACTATGCTGCAGGACTGAATGTTATAGGAGATTGTTCATCCACCACCATCAGATTGTTTAACACCACCGCTGATGTAGAATGAAGACAGAAAAAAAGACTTTTTAATTACATGATCTTTCATGCCTATGAATGAGCTGATCATACGAATTTCCCATAAAGGGATAAATAAAGTTGATTTTATTCTACAACTGACTATCTTGTTCATTCTTGTTGTATTTTTTGCTTATTTTGTTAATTTTGTGACAATTTTATTGCTTAGATTTTCATTTAGTTGATTCACTTACCATATTTTCCCGGTGAAAAGTATGTTAGTCGTTCGAGCCAAAAAATGCATAATGAAGAAGAAAAAAATGTGTATTAGTCGCTCTGCAGAACAGGTTGCATCTGTTCGGGCAACGCGTGTCAGGCGTGCAGCCACGGCAGCGCGGCAGCGCGCCTAATGCCAGAAGGGAAAGCTCACAGCTCACCTCCTCTAGCGGCTGTCAGTGTGTCAAACACCCTATAGTCGAATTTATTCAAAATACAAGTCACTCCGATATATTTGTCGCTCCCCTCGCCAGACTATGCAAAAAACTATTACTTTTAATCAGGAAAATACGGTAATTATTTTGTTCATTTTTGGTCATTCATTTAATTATTTATTGTTGCAAATTTTGTTGCTCCTACTCATTGTGGACTTGTAAGGTACACGGTAAGCTAATAAATGTACTTTACTCACCACCTCTGTCCAGTATGCATTTCAACGGGTGAAGGCATCAGAGGTGGATAATGGCCCAGTAATGCCCCTCCACACACAGACGGATTATTTTGTCAAAGCAGGGATCGGCTGCCAGTACAAGGGCCGATACCAGACTGATGTGGAGCTAACACAAAAGCACCGACACATTATTTTCAGGTTATCACTGAGTCTCATTCACCACGGATCACAAAGAGAGCTACAAACAGCCTCTGCACTGAGATACTCAATACCAGTCTGATTTGACGATTTTTGTGAAATTAGGCACTGTGTTCTGGGTGATATTATACAATCATGAAGAATAACTGAGGTACAATGGAAGATTCACATCCCCTGTGGAACAGAGGGAAAAACATGTCCAATGTGATTCTTTTTTTCACTGTTTTGTTCATTTTGTTTTTTTTTTTTACTTTATTCTTTATTTTAGTAATGTATTTTCTTTATTATTATTGTTTGCCTTTGGCCCATTTTTGGATCATTATTTCTTTCATTTCATGGGCAGTTTTGTTCATTTTCAAGATTATTTAGTATTTTCCCATTAATTTATTTGATTCGTTTGCTTATTTTTTGTTCTTTTTGTGAATTATTTGGTCCATGTTGATGATCATTTTGGACATTTTGTTGAATATAGTCATTATTTGTGCTTTGGTCTTTGTTTTGCTTTTGATCATTATATTTTATTTATTACAATTTATTCATTATATGATGTATTCTGTTTAATTTGTAGGTAATTTCATGAGTTTCTTGGAAATTTGTGTTATTTGTTGTTCATGCGCCATCTTATATAATAAAAGTGGAGTGGACTTTGTGTACTTGCATGTGTGTCCGCTTTGTAAGTTGGAAATTGGGCAGAGCTGACCCTTGATGTTTCACATAATTATATATTTTAGGTCAAGGATCACAGTAATGAAAACATTTTATCAATCGGACCAATATTTTTTGAGAAATATGTCATGCTTACCTCAAAATATACTGAAAAAACACATTGCTACCTCAAAAATGTTACCCATTTCAAGAACAATGAGGCAATGTTTCTATGAAGACACATGACCTTAATTGAATGAACAATGGTTTCAGAGGCAGGCAGTCATGTTCACAAGGTGAACAATGCCCTAATATGATGTCTTCATATTTCTATGGTATTGTCATGGACCCAAAACATCACATAATCAACCTAATGCATTCACAAAAGCTATGAAAGCTACAAACTGATGTGTGACAAGTGAAAACAGTCAACCAAGTAACTAACATACAGTATTTTCTGCACCATAAGGTGCACTTAAAATCCTTTATTTTTCTCAAAAATCGACAGTGCGCCTTATAATGCAGAGTGCCTTATGTATGATTTATTCTGGTTTGTGCTTACTGACCTCAAACAGATTCTACTGTATGTGGTACACGGCGCTCAAAAATCTGTCAAAATGTTTTAGTACAGTTTTACAAAGCTGCACCACTTGTAGGAACATTATGGTAATCAGGAGGCTCGCGGAGTGATATGGACGTATCACTCACGGAGTAACAAGAGCTGTGACACAGTTTACACTAAAGAGGTAAACACAGTAAGTACTTTATGCCCACTGGTACGAAGCAGCACAGAGACATGTCCACAAAGTGGACCCCAAACCCAAGGCCACCAGCAAAACACAGGAACAGAGCAGCCACGAGAGAACCAAACACCAGCGAATCAATGGCATGGAAGCGGAGGAAGCAAGACAATGACCTGCGCCAACCATTACACTGCAAAAAACACCAAACAGAGGCAGAGAGCCAACCCGTAGCCCACCACCACTCTGGGCGGACCAACCAAAGAACTCCAACCACCAGACACCAGTGCCAACAGGCCGTCCAACACCAAACCGCAAGCCGCGTGGGAGCACCGGACAACAGAAGGTGAATACACACCCACCAAGACAATGAGGCAACGCTGAGCGAGCCACGCCACCACCTGCCAATGGACCACAGAGGCACCCATCCCAAGTGCCGTCCGAGCCCCCAAGAAAGCTGGGCCCACCACCGAACAGCCAAGCAACAGCAAGGACCCGGACAATGACGACAGGGATCCGGATCCGCCCAACACCGAAACTGCCCAACTGCCAAACCCAGGCACCAAAGATGAAGAACCCAATGGACCCGCGGGAGAGGAACACACCCAAAAAGTGAGTGTACCTGTAATGGGGTTCTTTGCAGTTCACTCAAGAAGATGGCAAAGTCACAGCAAGTCAGGTCTAGACTGATTTTATTACCCACATTAATGAAAAAACAAGCAAACGGTGCATACAAAACTTACATAAATATAACGAAAAAACAGGTTTCAGACGGAAACCATACCTACACACAAAAAAACCCCTGCACTTTCAGAGCTTAATAAGTCAATCAGGCTCCTACCTTCTCTGTAGCAGGCAAACCAGTGACTCATCTGTGTTCAGGACGCCTCCCTTTTAAACTGTTGTGGTATGGGGGTCAAATCTGCCTAGAGCTGCTCCTCATTCTTATAAATCCAACGCAGGTCAAATACTGACACATATTTTGATACTAAACAATTCTAAAGGCTTCAGACTTTACATACATGGCGTTTTTCTGCTGAAGCAATCACAACTGTGACTGGTAACAGCAAAGAAGATAAATTGTACATACGTATATGTCAATAATGGCCAAACTGTTGACAGATACTGCTCTCATCCTGAGACTTTGACTATGACCTGCTGAGTTTGCTTTTGTAGCTGTTTACGTTCTTCCAGAGGCTAATGCTAGCCTTCTCCTTAGCCATTTTTATACACCTATTTACATTCCTTTGGAGGCAAATGCTGTCCTAGCTATCAGCCCCATGACAGTGAGAATGACCGTCTAAGGAGGTCCGGCTCACTATAACGTCATACTGGACCTAGGTGGGACAAAAGTCTTTTACACGAGAGTTTATGAGATTTGTAAAACATGCGTTGCTTCTCCAAAGAATCTTTCTAGGAGATTGGTAGACTTTTTTCTAATGGTAGATTAATCAGAAAAAAGGCAACGCATGTCATGGACAGTTTTGTTTCATTTGGGCCATTTTTGTCAATTGAGAGATATGTTTATTCATTTTTTGTTCATTTTGCAGGTCATTTTTTTCACTTCCTTGGTTATTTTGTTAAGCTACAGGTATATTTATTACATTGTGGATTTAATTTTCATTCTGTTCATTTTTTATTATGTTAATATTTGATTATTTTGGTCATCTTTTGTTAAGTTTGTGGATCATTCTTTTTTTACCTTATCATCTTAACATGCTTGATGTACATTTTTAAATGCGTTGCTATTTTTAACGTCATCTTAATAAGCCACACACCTGTTTTAATCCGTGTATTGTAACTTGAATAAAACTATCTAATACTTCTGTCTTGTATTTTATACCTTCCAGCTCAGTCGTATACATATGCATACATCTACAGCATCATATCTGACTATATCACACACACATCGAGAGTGGATGGCTAAGAGGTGGTAGGTACTCCAACAGACAAGCATAATCTCTCCTCTAAATCTGCTTTGCTCCCGGCAGCTTATCCTGAGTCCAGCTGTATGAGTAGGAGGCTCTTGTGCAACAAAATGCCACAAAGCAAACATTACATTTACCAAAATGCTGCTTTCCTCTTCTATGGCACTTGCTGCAATTACACACAATTTAAGAGAGAGTTGAAATTACCAAGCAGACTGAGGCCAACAGAATTCTGCATTAAATGAACAACAATTTTGAGAAGAGAAAACCAGGGAGACAACTCTTCCTGCAAGGCTATTTGTTAAATAACCCTCTTGGGCATTTTGTCAAACCATGTACAGTGAAAAGGTTCAAAGACTTTGAGTGGACTTTCTTTTCATGACTTGGAGAGCACGTTTAATGTTGCACAGTTCAACCATGTCTATATATATATTGATTTAACTCTCACCAGCTCTGTTCGTCCATCAGTTACATTATCAAAGCACTAAAGAACACATCTACAATTCCTCTTGCAATGCCATCTGTTCTGTTCCCACTGAAAACTGTAATGTAACAACATGTTACTGATTTCCTTCTTGTTCACCATAACCTGTTCATTTATTGGTAGTAGGATTTCTCTCTCATATGCTTTGCTAAAATAAAATCAATTATCTGTGATTAAAACAATCCAGCAGGCACTGGCCCCTAAAGCCCCTAAAGCAGGAGGTGATTTAGAATGCTCCGTCAGCTACGATAGGGAAGAGATGGCAGAATGCCATCTTGGTGTGGTGATGAATCTGGTGGAATACCATGTGAACAGAAAAAGCTGCAGTTCCCATCATCCACACAGACACAGAGTTGGGTTGTTTCTGCTGCACAGATGCATGCAGCTTCACATTTTCAGTACTGCAGTACTAACACCATGGTGCAGAAACATGGAAGGATTCAGGCTCATCATCTTATTTTATGTATTCTCTCCCATTCTCTCATAAGAAGCTGAGACCCCCCTCCTACCCTCTTCTGCTTTATACTAAAATTACAGAATCGATGCATGAATCGAGCTGTCATTTGTAGCTCACGCCAAAACAAAAAAAGCCTTCTGGGTAACATTGTTTGAATGTGCCTGACTCAAACAGACTCCCAAAACCAAACAGAAGTGTTTGCACAAATCTCACAGTCAGCCCTTATTATTGTGCAGTGCTGAGGAGCTCCGAATAGCCGACATTCTCTTCAGACCCCTGCAGCAAAGTGAATCAATGAGCCAAGTGTACATAAAGATTGTGCCAATGTCTCTCCACAAATCAAAGCTTTATGGCTTCATATCAACAAATTTTCTGATCTAAATTGGTTATGGAGTTATCTAAAACTTTAAGAAGTTGGTCACAAGGATTTTACTTCTGAAGCAAACAAAGCAATTTATTTGATGGACGACTGATAAAACTGCAGAGATGCTGGAACACAAATGCTATTAGATGCTAATCAGTCAGAGCACTGAGTAAGTGCTAAACAAATCAAAGCACTCAAGCAAAAATGTAGCATGTTTGCTTTGTTATAAGCAAAACAACAAACCTGTGGTTACTCATAATATTAACAGAGAATCTTTCCAAACTATAGGAGCAGTGAAGCTGAGCGGAAGGGAGTCAGAGCTTCTTCAAAGCCTAATTGAAAGAAATGCATTTCAGCGGGGCTCTTAGCTGTCCTGCCTTTTAGTTGAAAGGCTGGTCTCTGAAATCAGCAGGTAGGCTTTTACACTTCTCATGGTTAGCTCATTAGCTAAGCTGCCTCCGTCCGACAGAGATGGAGCACTGAAAACATGCCAAATA
The DNA here is from genome assembly GCA_029823295.1 of Pseudamia nigra. Taxonomy (NCBI): domain Eukaryota; kingdom Metazoa; phylum Chordata; class Actinopteri; order Kurtiformes; family Apogonidae; genus Pseudamia; species Pseudamia nigra. Next base: position 6,059 of record JAQQAE010008185.1, on the reverse strand, counting down.
TCAAAGGGAAGACCAGCCAACGTGCCTCTACTGGCAACAGGCTGTACAGTATGTGTGCTCACACTATGATCGCTGGCTTAGATATGGATCCTGTCTTTCTGTTTAACGCCTAGTTGTTAGCGCTTCAGGCCATATTGGCAGGATTCGCTGTCGATGCAGAGGAGACACTTGGAATATGTACTCGTGTCTTTCCAGCTTGGTGTTACTTTGTGGATGCCCATCCCACCACCACATGTTTCTGTACTAATCAGCTCTCAGAGGGATGATGGGGTATATTTCTGACGGGCTCTGTGACCTCTGGCTGTTCAGGTCACTCAGACTCTGTGGATTTGTCTGTAAAGTGCTACTCCTCTCCAACAGAGATTTTGGCAACGTGTAACGAATGTTTTCATGAGAGGGAAACTGTGCCAGGAACAACAGAAGTCACAGGAATATTGTGCCCACTGTAAAATCATGTAAACAGAAAATAGTGCCATTTTCTCAATTAGGAGGAACAGCAGAATGAACGGTTGGTGTTTAATGGATATGACTCTCCTATCTTGTTTCCCCTAAACACAAATAGATTTGTTACACAGAATCTAATTTATTTCAAATGGGAACCGTACGATTAATAGACAGCAGCAAAACAATTATAATCCACACAAGTGACGTTTCTTAAGCAGCTGGCTGTAATGAATATCCAGTGTCAACAACTTAATTTGGTTTTTCACTGCTGAGAGCTAACCATGCAGACAGTAGATTAGCTCCCAGACAAAAAAAGGTGATGAGCATTATATTCTTATTCAATTATGGCATGAAAAGGAATTCTCTCAGAGACAAAATAAACTGTCAGTGACTTCAAAGCGCAGAGAGTGGCGTTGTGGCTTGATTTTAACAAGATATGGTAATTTGTCCAGCATCTGGGAGTCATGTAATTTTCTGTCTTAACTTAATTTGTCGGGCAATTTAACAAGGCATGGCTCCTGTCTATGGATTTTGACGGATCTTCACTTGATGGAATATGTGTTGAAGTCTCATTATGTTGTTGCAGTCATCATTCGTTTCACATTCTTTGGATAAATTTCGACCCGTAAGATTTTTCAGTCAGGATCTGTCTGACCCACAGCCTGCCTCGGACAATAACAAGGTCTCCTGTTCAGCTGAAGCTCAGTGGCCTCAGACAGCCTTTACACTGTATCTCATTATTAAATTGGATCTTCTTCCTCATAATAGAACATGCAGAGAATGTCTGCACTCGCTGCATGATACCCGAGTGACACTGAATATGAGATATGAGGCAACCAGTTAGTCTCTGAGCTGAAGGGTTCTTCTCATTTCCTGTTTTAATAATAGACACTGTGTGAACTGGGGCGGAATGGACAGAACGAGCTGTAAACACTTAATGCTGTTGGATGCAGAGGTGGGAAATACTCAAGTACAGTACGCTGACTTCTTAAAGAGTTAAGAGTAATAATAATAAAGAAAATTGACAAAAATGAAAGTCTATGAACAAAATAAACATGAAAATTAACACAAAATGAACAAAATAGTCGATTAAATGAAAATAAATGAGCAAAATAACCAACATGATTCAACAGAAATCAACAACATAAGCAACAAAATGAGCTAAAATGATCACTATAGTCAAGTAAATTACCAAAAATCATGGCCATCTAAGTAACAAAAAAATTAAGAAAACAATGAAATAAATAAAAACATTGACAAAATAAAGACAAATGACTGAAATGAACAACAAAATGAGCAAAAAAAAAAGAGAAAACAATTAAACAAATGAAAACATCCTTCCATCCATCCATCATCTTCTGTTTGTCCTGGTCAGGGTAGCGGGGTCAGCAGCCTGAGCAGAGAAGCCCAGACTTCCCTCTCTGCAGTCATCCTCCAACTCCTCTGGGGGTCCCCCAGGCGTTCCTGGGCCAGCTGAGACACAGCGTCCTCCAGCCTGTCCTGGGTCCGGCCCAGGGCCTCCTCCCAGTTGGAGCTATCTTTGGTAACCAGGGACTGGACCACCTTCAGCTGCTACCAAAACCACACAGCACCGGTCCCTTATGACCCTTACTGTGCAGTAGGTGGTGGGCCCACAGGAAGGCATAGTCATAAGGGTCTTCTGAATCACTCTTAATCTGATATGTCATCTAGGACCAATTTAACTTGGGAGACCCTACCAGGGGCAAATTGCTCCTGACAACATAGCTCTTAGGCTCTTTCTGGCACTCTGGCTTGCAAACCCCTCCACCACAATAAGGTAGCAATTCAAGGAGGGGTAAATGAAAATATTGACAAAATTCAAAAGCACCAATCATAATCACTAATTATCTCTAGGCACTTCACAATTTGAGGCTGCAACCTCATGACTAGACAGAGAATCATTTGCATTCACAACTATGGACAATTTAGAGTAACCAATTAACCTGGTACATGTTTTTGGGTTGTGGGAGGAAGCCGGAGAACCCGGAGAGAACCCACGCAGACATGGGGAGAACATGCAAACTCCACACAGAAAGGCCCCACCACCCGGTGTTGGGATTGAACCCAGCACCTTCTAGCTGTGAGGCACGAGTGCTACCCACTGCACCACTGTGTAGCCCAAAATAAACACAAGCAATACAATGAGCTAAAATGATCACAATAATTGAGTAAATTAACAAATATTCAAACAATGTAAGCAACTAAAATTAGCAAAAAATTAAGAAAATGATGAAATAAATGAAAACACTGATAAAATAAACAAAAATGACTGAAATAAGCAACAAAATGTGCAAAAATGACCAAATACTGTATAATTAAATGAGAGAACAACAATGAACAATAAAGATGAGCAAAATAATAGTGCATTTAAAAAAATACCACAACCAGCACAAAAATATGCAATGAAATTAGCAAAAAGCTATCAGCATAATCATGTAAAAAGGAACACTTTAACCAAAAAATGAGCAAAAGTGAAGAAAATAACCAAATAAATTCTCAAATATGAACAAAAAGATCACAACCACTTTGAAAACCAAATTAGCAACAAAATGAGCAAACATTTCAAAAAAGCAACAAAATGAACAAAAAGAACTAAAAAATTGACAAAAATAATCAATTAAGTAAACAAAAATAAACAAAATATATGGCACAAATCTCGCAATAAGCAACACTTGACGGAAACAAAGGTTGGTTTTGTTTGAAACTACATCATGGTTACCATCCTTAATATTGGCATTATTGAGGAAAATTAATGTGAGCTTCACTTCATTACTATCTGTAGATAAATAATCTGTTGAATTACAGTTTATCAAGCTGCAATAGATTCATGTCATGTGGTTACACAGAACATAAGCAGTATCTTGTGAGATACTTTTTCATGAAATATGTTTTACTCAAGAACTTGTTTTCAGGAGCATTTGTATTTCTGCAATGACCTGCCTTAACATTATGACCACTGACAGGTAATAATGTCAATGATCTTATTACAATGTCACATCTGAGTGGGGATGATATATGAGGCCGCCAATGAACGTTTAGTCCTTGAAGTTGATGTATTTTAAGCAGGAAATCGTTCAGTGTAAGCAATCTAGACAGGGACCACATTGTGATGTCAAGACAACTGGGCCAAAGCTTCTCCAACAGTGTGGGTCTTGTTTGGTGGTCCTGGCCCTGCAGTAAACAGAACCCCATGAGGAAGGAAGGACAACTGGATCTCAATCCAGTAGAGTATCTAAAGGAACAAAACATTACTACCACATAATCTTGAGTAGGTTCCTCCTTTTGATGCCAGAACAGCTCTAAACCAGGACATGGGCTCTACCAGACCTCTGAAACCTGCTGTAATAACTGGCAGTACATTACACATTACACATTATAGTGACACATACTTCAAACCCTGGAAGTTGTAGCTTGAAACGTCATGAATCTAACTTTTTTTTCCAACACGTTTCAGAAATACTCAATTAGATTGAAATCTAGTTTTTATCCCTACACCACTTGTGCTGGGGTCCCATCCAGTGCAGACGAAAACACCCAACAAGACTGTTTTGCTTTCAGTGTGCTCGGGCTCCTCATGTTCTTGCTGTGTGTTTGCTGGTTCTGGACCGGTCCAGTGTCTGTGGACGTCACCCAGTATCTGTGTCGTTTGTTGTTCAATCTCTGCTCTTTCTTTTGTCTCTCCTCTGTCCACTAACCCCAGCCGGTCGAGGCAGATGGCCGCCTACCCTGAGCCGCTGGTTCTGCTGGAGGTTTTTCTCTTCTGTTAAAATAAGTTTTTCCTCCCCCCCTGTTGCCTTTGATTTGCTCTCGGTGGTTCTGTTGGGTTTACTCTCTGTATAGTCATGAGGTCTCGGCCTCGAATTGTGAAGATCGAATTGAATTAATGACCACCTCACCAATAAGTGGTCTTTGAGTCATTATTATTGTAAAGTAAAGTACTTTTACTTGAGTAACTACCACATCTGTTCACTCGACCTACCACTGGTTGGATGTTTGAGGACAAAGCCCTGGAAAATAGTGTCTCATTTATAGTCAGCTGTTCAAAGTCCAGACATTATCACATTTTCCACCTCTTTTATCCCGGCAGACGAATTCAGTGCCAGGACCACAATAGCTTACTGAGAAATATCGCTGAGAGTGATGGAAAACTCACTGTCGTGCCATGCATATGTGTGTGTGTGTTTGTGTACACTATCAAACCAAAAACAAAAATTGATGAAATGGAAGGGGCAAAAATAACAATAGCCAGTCCTGAAAAGAGGGAACATTATGAAAAGAGAACAGCTCATTAGCTGCAGCGGTTTTACCTGTTCAAAACAATGTGTCACCACACCTTTCAAAATGACACCGTGCTGAGACAAACAGACAACATTTTTCTCTGTCGCTGCAAACATAAAGCCGTGCAGACAGCATAATCGCCAAGACTTTTGTATCTCCCTCCCACAGAAATGTGTTTTTGCTTTTCTTTTCAAATATTCTGAGGACTTTATCTAAATGTACAGCACTTAAGGAGCTTTAACTCAGAATATTCTAATGTGATGTTTTAATTCAAAACAAGTATGAAATAAATACAGTACCAGTCAAAAGTTGGGATGCACCTTCTCCGTCAGTGGTTTCTGTATTTTATTGTTATTTTCAACATTGTACATTAATTCTGAAGACATCCAGAGCATGTTTTATATTTTAGATTGTCCAAAGAAGCCACATTTAGCTTTGATGACACATTTGCACACTCATGGCATTCTGTCATCACATGGCAGTCACCTGGAATGGTTTTCGATTCAAATAAGGACTTAAAGGCTTTTTTTTTGTTTTTAAATGAAATCTTCGCAAGAGTGGAATTTCCTCACTCACTTACCTGAAAAACAAATTCAGGTCAAGACTACAGCCTGAGGCTGATATGTGTCCCATTCAAAAAAGTTGTAGCTGTAGCTAGAGCCGAGAAAACTCATGGAGAAATCACACAAAGGGAGTCAACAGAAATTCCTACAGACCTGAATGCAACACTCCAAGTGCAAGAAACATTAAACCAGAGTGCAGTGCAGTGTGTCTGATTCCGGACTTCTCAAACTCCAGTCCAAGGTCTAAATCTGTACTAAACCGCCATTTGCTACAGACCGGTGAAGTGTGTCTGTTACATGTACATGTACCCAGTGTGTTCACCAGGTGCTATGGTGAATTATAGAAGTACACATAAGTACACAGTGCTGCCTGTGAGCATAGCGGTGTGAGCACAGTAACACACTCACTTCTGTGAGCTTGTTTGTCACCCATCAGCGTGCCTGTTCACTCTGGTCCATGGATGTATCAGGAGCTGATTTTTTAGTCTGGTTTTGAGTTACTACAGTCAGGTAATAACAGCAGCTACAACACGTCACATTTAAAATGATTATTAACAGAGTTTTAGCAAAATGTGCCATTTCTGTCTGTGAAACAAACCTTCACTTTGTTTCTAAAGAACGTGCAGTTAAGTTACATGACAACTTATGTTTACTTTTATATATATAGCGGTGATTAGGGCACTAGGGGCGGTAACCCCCAAGCTGGAGGGATGGCTCCAACAGATACCAGGAACACCATCTGAGACCTCGATC
>JAQQAE010008184.1:0-15375 GCA_029823295.1 Pseudamia nigra | reverse complement strand
ATTATCCAATGGGAGGCTCGTACCTATTTGCTTAGTTAAATCCAGGTGGTGACCTTTTTTTTGGCCAAGCAGTGTATATTCAATTGAATCCACTACAAAGACAAGCTATACAGTGGTAAACATGACCCTGTCCCATCTCTTCTGGAACATGTTGCAGGCATGAAATTCAAAATGAGTAAATATTGCAAAAAACAAAAGTTTATCAGGCCAAACATTGAATATCTTGTCTATTGATACAGGATTTGCAAATCTTTAAACAATGTCCCAATTAGGGCTTGAAAAAAGTGCAAATACATCTGTTTGTTCGTAAATGGCGGATGAACTTCTGTGAAGCTCGCGTCATGTGACCTCATACAATCTTGCCGCCGTCCAGCCCCTGGCTCATGTTCCGTCTCGTCTGCGACTCTGCAGCAGTCACTGATCGATGTGTTGCCCCTGACAACTGTCCCGCTCGTCTTCCTCGCGCAGGCTCTCCTGGCCAGCAGCTTCGTGCCGGTCTACGCCGGACTGGAGCCGGTGGAGTTCAGAGGAGAGGTAAACACTTCACCAAACTCCACCAGCTCAGGAAATGTTTACAGGCTTTTCATAGGCAACGTCTGCGACTCGACAGTGGGCTTTTGAGTCAGGCTCCTTAAAGAGTCTTCACTTCAGTTTTATTTTGGACCGACTTACAGGTCATTAAATAACCTAAATCTGCAGGCATTTTTTTTTTCGCTGGTACCTGCTGTTTTTTTACTTCATCTGTTGGATTCCATCAGTTTTGTTAATTGCGATAATTGTTTTTTCAGCGTCTCCCTTGTGGTGAACTGCTTCCATGCACTCAATGTTCATTTTGTTTCTTCCTCTTGTTTTGAAAAAGCAGTTTACATGCAAATTTCGTATAATTACTTTTGACAACAGCAATTATTTTGGGAGTAATTTTGTTATTTTTCATAATTTATGTCCATTTTCTTGTTGATTTTTGCTAGTTTTCTTAATTTTCATGGTTATTTAGTCATGCATTTAAATTAGAGCAGATATTAAAAGCAGATATTATGGATGAACGTAACTTGTAATAACCATATTCCTTCATACAGTTTGTCTTTATTCTGAACTTTATATTCACCTGCAACTTAAATCTTTAATGGATGATTCTGCCAAACTTTCAGAAAAATTTGGACAAAAATTACCTCATAAGGTTTTAAAAAAGGCAAATTTAAACGTGACTGGCTTTGCTGTTTGGTGATGGTCTACATAGAAATGGATGGACGGCGGGATGACTGACGGCTTGCCCATCCTTCCCGTGGGTCGGACCATCACTGTGTCTCCGTTCATCGGGCTGCAGGATGTGTGTCCGGTCCACAGGGGGCACTTCAACGCTCATCTACGACTCGCCAATATGAACGTCATGGTATGTAACGTTGCACCGTGTTTCCATGCAAGAGCGGCGTGCAGGGAAAAAATGAAAATTCCCCAAAATGACTTCCCTAATGTTGAAAATTTATTGATTTTGTCCAGTTTTATTCATTTTGTTGATTAATCTGTTCATATTTTGATTATTTTGTTCACATTTGTTAAATTTGTGCAGTATTTTTGCTCATTTGGTGCATTTTTAGTGACTGGATTTTTCGTTCATTTTATTAGTCAAGTCAACTTTATAATAAACTTTGTAAGTGCATTAGATCTGAGGCTCTAGGATGCGGAGAAGGAAACGAGGCTCGCCTACCTGTACAGTCTGCCCAAATAAACAATGTTAGCATGACCCGCCTCCTCATAAAACCCAGGTGATATGCTCTGGCAGACGATCGGTAACGGGACACATTTTGCACTCCGGAGGGATCAAGATGGACTGTTGTCGCATTGAGGCACATCATCCTTGAGGAACAGCGACAAACCAACAGTCATAAAGTTTGTGAACAGAAAGAAAAAGGCCGCTCTGCTTAGACAAGGGAGGAAGCGCAACATCTGGAGATCAGTATAAATAGCCAACCTACACTGAAAAACCTTCAAATGCGCCAATAATACACAGGAAAAAGATGATGAAATACACCCGCACATTAATTTCTTCACCAAAATTGACCTCAACTGCTGCTACTACACCATTTTGTTCAGTTTTACTAATTTTATTCTGTTCATTTTGATCTTTTCGTTCATTATCTTGGTGACTTTGGCTTTATATGAGTCACTTTGGTCTGAGGAGCTGCCACATTTTACTTTTGGGTCTTGAGGTGAAAACATTCGGTTGTTTATTGTTTGTGTCAAATCCACATTGAAGCCCCTCACCTCCTGATCCCTTTCTTGTATTATTAACATGTGGTTCTCAGCGGGAGCTGGTGAAGTCCTGTACGCGACACTGACGGACACCGCTGTGTCTCTTCTTTTGTTCCTGTCAGCTCTCAGTGGAGAACATCAAACGTCTGAACCAGGCTTTGTTCCCGCCGTCTGCCGCCACCATGCAGACTTTATGCAGAGGCGGTTTCAGTGACGCCGTGAGGTTTCTGGAGAGGGAGTCCTGGATGAGCTGAAAGACTCCCAACATCCACTGTGCAGTATCAATATCAGCACTCACTCATTTGAGATTTTATAATATCCATATAATTGTGAAGACTTGAGTGTTTCTTTCTCTTGTGTTGAGACTACAGCCACCTGAGAAATTATGTGAATTATTGTAATTTATGCTGTGGTGATGATTTGTCATCATTAAATATCATGACAATATATCATTAAATATGACAGTGTGTAATTAAATATCATGATTTATCATGGTTAAATATGAAGATATATCATTAAATATGATGGTGTCGGTGTACGGTGGTTTGCGACAGGGCGCAGTGATTCGGGTCTGGTGTGGTAACTTAGCACTTCGTGCTTTTCGCTGCAACCGTTTACTCAACGTTAAGTACAGTACACATACGGACTGTTTCGTCCGTACCCTGCGAACGTTATGCACTAAATCTAGTATGTTTTCAATGAGCTTACAGATGTGAACGTAGAAAACGGAGCAGTACCGCCAGAATTCGTGGGGGCAGTATTGCACAGTGTAGCCTGTGTGGCAGAAGAAGAATAGGATGTGCCATAAAAACCAAAATAACAACAGACATAGCTCAACTTTTTGACTAGAGTCTGCGTAGACCGTATGTATTAGTGTCATCCTGGATGGCATCTTGGAGTCAGAATCAGGATGCAACCGTGTTTGGACGAATGGTGGCAGCACAACCGGAGCGTAGGGAAAGCTCACTAACCGCTAGCTTACAGAGGCGCTAAAACTTCAGTAAGCAAGTTAACTTATGGTGTTGTTAGTGTAAATACTTACCCACAACTGCAGTCGAGTGTATCTCAGGTAAAACTATGAACATATTGAATAAATAGGAGATACATGTGGATACGCCCTGTCACGTACCAATCCAACTCCTAGCTACATGTTAGTTAATACAGTAGGAACTTCTTTCCTAACAGAAAAGGCATAGTAGAAATGAAGAAAACTAAATAAAATGAGCAAAATTGTCCAAAAAATAAAAGAGAAATACACCAAAAATAACCAATATAAATCAAGGAAATGAAGAAAACTAAGTAAAATGAACAAAACCATCAAAAGAATGAATCAGTAACCAAGAAAATGAGAAAAACAATCCACAAAATAATCAAGAACATGAACAAATTGGTTTTATATAAACTGCTGTAATGTGCAAATCCATGAACGCCCACCTCTCCAGAATCCTCTTATACCATGTACCTCACTTATCACCAATAAGCCTCATGCATCATGAGATATTCCACCTGGAGTATTTTTTTTCAGCATTTCACAACTTTTCCAGTCTTTTTTGCCAATGTTGCACCTTTTTGAAATGTGTTAGTTTCAACCTTTGACACATTGTGCTGGTTTCAGCTACATACACGGTTTCTAGCTCAACTTTTTTTGGCCAAAGATTCTGTCAGTCAGCGTCCATTTCCGAGTCCGACCGCGGAGAGTGAATCATCGCGAGCTGCATCAGACGAGTGCGATCACACACATTCTGCTGCACGTGGAGGCAGCCGTACATGATGGAAAGCGGGGAGGGGGCTCTCGCAGCAACACTTGAGAGGAAGTCCACGCTGCCGTCACGGATGTCGGAGGCACCCCTGGGACACTGAGATGGGGAACGGGCTTTGAAGTGTTTCCGCCGGGTTCCTCTGCTCCTGGGTTACTCGTTGATTTCCTCCAGTGCCGCAGGTGCAGCGGCTTTTCGGACAGTCAGTCTGAGATGCTGCAGAATTTTACCACCCAGGAGGGAAATGATTCCGCTGCTCGACCCACACCGAGGATGCTCCTATTCCCCAGACCTCATAAGACAGCGCCTTTGCTTCATTTACCAGCACATGTTGGAGTATGCGAAAATATTATAGAGAGCATTAAAATAAGGTAGATTTATCAGACATTTTAGGAGCTTTTGAGTCCAAACTGGTGGCGGAATCATAACATTTCAGCCTGTCGCTGGTGTTTGAACGTTGCACGCTTGAAGAAGAAAATTATCAAAATAATCCCTGAGAGTAACAAAAATAAATATTATAAATAAAAATAAATGTTAACATTAAAAGTGAACCCAAATTAATGAAAACAAGCCATAGTGAAACTGGTAAAAATCCATGTTTATTGACAGCTACTGCCAATAAAACACAAAGCAATAAAGTCGATTAGAGATTGAAAGATACACAACAAAGGCCAAAAACAATCTCAGTTTTTATTATGATTAAATTACAGTTTGATTTCATTGAAACATACAGTAAACACATGTGCTCAATGCACAGTTGAGGTCAAAATTCTTATGAAAATGATTTTTCCCCCTCAATTTCCATTTAAGAGTGCTAGATTTTAAGCATTAGTTAGATACAGAAAATTATTTTTATTTGTGAACAAAAATTATTGTAGGAAAACTAAAACTATCATTAACCCCCAGAAGAACTGACCTTTTCTTTCAAGCGCAGCATGAACCAACACTCTTTCACAGAGTGTCTAAAGTGTGGGACACACTACGAGATTTTTGGACAATTTTTTTCTCAAGATTTGCAGTTGTTCAGTCTGCACCGGTTGGGGAAAGTCAGCATGGCTAGTTAGCACAGAAATCTGTTAGCCAAGGAAGTTGTGTGATCATGTTGGTTTGTCCGTTGTTTGTAGGATTACGCAAAAACTACTGGAAGGATTTGGATGAAGTTTTCTCTAGATGTAGCCCCTGGGCCAAGGATGAACCCATTAAATGATGGAGATGATCTGGGTCAGAATGCAGATTCTCGATCAATTTTTCACTTTCTTTAACATTGCAAAATACAATAGAGCCATTTTTCCATATTTTTACTAATACTATCAAAAACCAATCAACGTGAAGCTATCTATACACAAACAACAGTCTATGACAGGACATTTTCATCCAGATTTCTGAGACCAAATACACATTTTGATGGTGACAGTATTTATTGAACCCATTACCGTCCCTTTAATACTGAAAAGTTCACACAGCACTGTATCCTATGACCTGGATGACTGAGAATCTTCACAGACACACAGCACTGTGCACTGATGACTGACTCAACTGCGACCATGTTGCCAACAGCCAATAAACAAGAGTAGAAACACAGGAAATGAGCTGTGTCCCATTTCAAGGGCTGCAGCCTTGGTGGGCTGCATTTGAAGACTGTTGATGTCATAGCCGAGCACGAAGGCTGTCATATTTCGATGGTTCCTTCAAACGCAGCCGACAAATGCAGCCTTCCTCGGTCAGATAACAAAGGTCACAACCATTGGAGCCTTTGTGGTCCACCATACCATATGCAATTAACTATGATAGAGCAAAATAACCACGAACATGAGCGAAAAAGCCTAAACAGCAGTTTTTCAGCAACAGGTGTTTATGTCAATACACAAGGGTAAGAACAGCTGTGCTAATTTACGGAAACTGTCCAGCCTCTATGGGCTACACTGTCTCATTTCACGACCGTTAGGTGTCGCCTTCACAGACCATGAAGGCTGCATCTCTTGAATTGAGACATGGCTATAGTGTCAGGAGACAAAGGTAACACGAAGTAGCAGGAACAACAATGGCGAACAGGTTTTTCATCTTGGATTTTTTAGAGCAGCGAGCCATTGGTCAAAATCGGTGGCAACTGTGAAAGTCGTGGTGTGTCTCCAGCTTCAGTCTGTGAACTGAAGATAAAACTGAATATTTTCTTCAAAAGAAATGTGTTTAGGTCCGAGAAGGACTGGACGATGGACACAAAGCAGGAGGAGGGTACACAACGGAATCAAAGCCTGGCCAAGCATCCAGAAGCGGAGTGAGAAACATGGGAAATATTTGGAAAAGAATCACATTTTCCTAGGGGGATAATAATTTTGATCTCAATTGTACACATCTGAGCAATACAAATTGCTCACAAACTTCTCGTGTGCATCCACTGATCAAACAAAGCACAATAATGGCTCCGAATATGAGCGTTACATCAAAAAAAAAAAAAATCCACTGTGATTTACAGCACAGACTAATTAACATATAAAAGAAATACCAGCTTTAGATTAGGAGTAAACACACATTATAACACACACACACGTACCCAGTGCTTCCCAGGGGTATTATGTAAGACCACCCGCTGGTTCCACTAATGAGCCTCAATTAAGCGACTCCCTTCAGTTTCTGGAGATTCCCACTTTGCGTTTTCTATGTATCAGCTGCTGAAAATTCCCTCACGGTGCCGACACACTGTCGAGCTAAAGCAGCGTTATTTGTCGGTGTAATTATTCAGCTGCTGACTTCACTGTACCGACTGCAGAGAGCGCACACACCTGCAACGAGGCTGATAAGAGAATCCGCCGGAAAGCTCTGGAAGTAAACTCATAAAAGTCAACATTTGAGAAGTGTCTTCGTGTAAAACACTGCGCCGAGTCGTTTGACACAAGTTTGGAAGTAATGCAATGCGAACGTGGGAGGCAGAAATAGCCAAGGTGCTTTTCTTTACTGTATGTTGTTTAACGCTCTTATGAGTATACAGAGAAGCAGGGAGCTTAGTTATGGGCAATTTATCGTCAGTGTCAGGGTAAATGTGGGAAAACAGCATGTTTGTGCAGCACAGTGTGAAGGATATGACCAGTGGTGAGAGGCAGGTGCACAGAAATAAAAACCAAACAGTTGGCATTGATCATTATTATCAACCCCAATTCCAAAGAAGTTGGGAAGTTGTAAAATAAAAACACAATAAAAAGGCATGATATTCAACTTTATTTTGTTGTTTTTTTTTTCATTTTTTGCAAATATTCACTCATTTTAAAATTGATGGTTACAACACGTTCAATCCCTCAGGTGGCACTGCATCAGAAACCGACACCATTGTGTAAAGGATATTATTACCACGTGGGCTCAGGAACACTTCAGAAAACCACCGTCAGAAACACAGTTCATCTCAACATCTACAAGTGAAAACTCTACCACGTAAAGTGAAAGACATATGTCAACAACACCCAGAAACGACCCGAGCTCCTCAGACGGATCTGACCACAACACATTTACTAGAGTTTTTGTAAATCATGGACATCGTGTCCTCTGGGCTAAAGAGGAAAAGGACCATCCAGACTGTTTTCAGTGTATAGTTCAAAAGCAGCATCTGTGATGGTATGGGGGTGTGTTAGCGCCCGTGGGTGACTTGAACATCTGTGAAGACACCATTCATGCTAAAAGGCACAAACAGGTTTTGGATCAACATATGCTGCATCCAAGCAGCATCTTTTTCAGGGACGTCCTGATTATTTCAGCAAGACAATGTCAAGACACATTCTGCACGTGTTACAACAGTGTGGCTTCGTAGTAAAAGGGTGGGGGTACTAGACTGACCTGTGTCCACACCTGTGTCCTATTGAACATGTATGACACATTAAGAAGCACAAAATATGACAACGGAGACCCTGGAGTGTCGACATTGAAGTTGTACATCAAGAATGGGATAGAATTCACCCACAAAGCTTCAGCAGTTAGTGTTGTTAGTTCCTTAACGCTTACCAAGTGTTGTTAAAAGAAAAGGTGATGGAGAACAGTGGTAAACATGACCCTGTCCCAGCTCTAATGGACCGAGTTGCAGGCATCAAATTCAAAATGAGTGAATATTTGCAAAAATGCAATAAAGTTTATCAGTTTAAACATTAAATATCTTGTCTTTGTAGTGGATTCAATTAAATATAGGTTGACAAGCATTTGTAAATCACTGAATTCCGTTTTTATTTGTTTTACACAATGTCCCAACTTCATTGGATTAGAGGTTTGTACAAGTCCTGGTTTGGAGTATGGCAAAAGAAACCAGAGGTTTTTAAGTGTCGTTTTAGTTTATCAGTAAAGATGCATCAAGATAAAGACGATGTTGAAGGATGATAAAGACGCAAAAAGATGAAAACAACGCAAGAGATGCAGGAAGACAAAAATAAAGACAAAATCCACAGCTGATCAATGTGAAAGAGACCGAAGTGTTCATAATTTAAACATTTCATATCCTCCGGTCATCGCTCTCTGCATTTGGACGACATGAGAGAAGCGGTGGTGATGTGGTGGAAAAAAATGAAAGATAAACACTGAGGTCACAGGTAGAGCTGGGCGATAATTATCACAATCAATGCCAAATCATTATTGTTTTTCAAGTTTAATGGTGGAGTTTTTGTATATTATTAGAGGCGTTATACCGCAGAGGAACAAAAATACAAAACTGACATAACCCATGTAAAAAGTCAAAATGGTACAAAAGGATACATTATGGAAAAGAAGCAAAGTGACATAAAAATGATGTAAAAGATAGAAAAAGACAACAAGAATGTAAACTGTAGATTTACAAAGGTGGAAACAACCCAAAAAGGCATCAGTCAAACAGCGCTAACGCAGTACAACATTCAAAAATGAGAATTTTACTCGGTGACACATGGAATATAATTTAAAAAAAGGTAAAAATTAAGGAAGGCAGGATGCAAACTGTATATTATAATGGACGCAAAAAGACAAAAATGATGTAAAAAAGGTATTTTGTAAATTTAAAATCCAGCAAAACACAATGGTGACACATATCCCAAACGTTGATATGATGTCGATCTTTGAGTCGTCCAACCAAGACCGTCCATCATGACTTCAACAAATTAAGTTCAGTCAGCCTGAAAAATCTCAAGAACTCTGAACGTGTCCCCAAGTGCAGTCGCCAAAACCATCAATCAATCAATAATAATCAGCCCGGTTTCGAATCAACTGCTTCATTACAATATGTAATAAAATGCTATACATTCTGTAATAAATGATAACACAGCACTGCAGTAACACTCCTGCACTTTATAATACCACTGTGTGAGGTGAAGATATGTTCATCTATTACATAATGAGTGCAGAATTCTAAAGAGTTCTCTTGATCTAGTTGCAGAAACTAAAATGTCAAAGAGCAGGTTTTTGTTGATGAAAAACCAAGGAACCACTTCACTTTTCCACCAAATGGTGCAGCCCTAATTCTATAATCAGAAGGTTATTCACTGGCCAACACCATCAAACACAGTCTGAGGTGTCGTAAACTGGCCACGGCTGGTCATTCCAATAAACTGCCACTTCATAATAGAGCTTGGTGACATTGGCCCCTTTTACATTAAATGAACCGTGGTTCATGAACCAGTGCCGTTCAGGTTCCTGGAACCCTGGTGCCACATCGTGAACTGCGCCGCATTTACACCAGTTTTGAGATTAATTATTCTAATCACAGCTGCGTCGTCTGCTGGGTGGTCCTGTGTGTTTGTTGCGGATGTAAGCAGTACTCCCTTGTGTGGCCGTAAACATTACCATGATGGCAGATGGCGCTAGTTATCCAAAAACATGCTTGGATGTTATACTAACAAGACGGTGAAGAATAACGCTGCGTGACAGACCACTGGTATGTTGACTGCATTGCGTTCATAACGTTCACACCCACTCACGTCGTCATGGTTCACATTTCTGGAACCTACTATTTTCTGATTCGAGCTGGGAACCAAGGTTTCAGGTTCCAAACCACGTTTTTATTGGTGTAAATGCTTAGAACTAGGTTTGCGAATCAGAACCATGCCGGTTCCCTGTCGGTGTAAAAGGGGCCATTCTTGACAGTTTTCAGACTGACCAAACTTCATTTCTATAAGTAACGGACTGTCTTTTCTACTTATGTAACTGCATGTCTCATAATATGGATTTGTACAGTAGTTGGATCCACCCTTCTTCGAAACAAGACAACTGATGGTCTAAAACATACTGAGAACCCAAGAAATGGCACAAATTCTCTCACCTGAGACTTGAGAACTGTTTCAGGTGACAACCTTGTGAATCTGATTAGAGAATTTCATGAGTGAGCCAAACTGAAAACAATAAATAAAGAAAAACGATCATGAAAATCAGCATTTTATCGCCCAGCTCTAATCAAAGGTAGAAAGTGGTTACATTAGGCTTCTGGATAACCCTCCTCACCCTAGTGGTTGTACTGGTTCTACTGGTCGTGCTGACACTGGCAGAGTTGTGTGAAGCTGGAGCAGCAGGGCTGCAGCCAGGGCTTCCACATCATGTGTCCTACAGTCATCTGACTCGCCACAGGCTGCAGAGAGCTGCGATGCCTCCTCACCGCCTCCTCCATCATCTCCAGCACCGAGTCAAATTCCGGCTCGGTGTCCGCAGTCAGCGGCTTGGTCTCTGACGGATCCTTGGAGAGGTCAAAGAGCAGCGGCGGGTCTTGGTAGGTCACGTGACCCGGCGTGCAGAAACAGACATGTGTGTGGAAGCAGGCGGTGTCATTCTCTGGGTAGAAGTTGGAAGTGAAGTAAAAGGCTTTCCAAACTGAGCTGCCTGTGGAACACGGATAAAACCACCTTAAAAAAAAACATCTGCCTTGGAGGATCTCATTTTTAAAACCCAACATGTTGTGCTGTAATCTACAACTAATTATTTACTGTATATTCATAAACTATAAGAGCCAGAATAAACAAAGTGCTGATAAATACAAAAACCTAAGCAGGAATACATTAATCACGAGGAGGAGGGAAAACACAAATAACAACTAAGAGACGCTTAAGTATTACAGCTGAGTAATACTACAAAAGCTAAAAACTGATTTCAGTCATTACCAGGATATACGTATGTCACATTATTATTTTACGAAAGTTTAAAGAACAGGCTTTGGTTCTGAGTGAAGCTGTTGAAACCAGATGGTTTTAAATCATTTGTAAAAGATGAAACGAGACGAACATTAAGATGCACCAAGTCTGGAATAATTATACAGTATAAAGTCATATTTAAATCATAAGGATATAATAGATAAAATAAATGAATAATTTGCTCCATTTTAAAACATTCTATTCTTATGCACATGTCTAGTGCTGAGGTCATTAATCTAACCCACTCATTACTACACTGAGATGAACTGAGATTTAACCAGTGTTCAATGACCGGGGCTGTTCAGTGAGGCCGATACAGAAGTCACTTTAAGTTGTAATACCGCCGCGTGGCCACTGGGGAACTATTCACCCGTTGGGCTTCTATCTGAAAATACTAAGCGTATACATTTTTGTCATGAGTCATTATGATCTTAAACGTTTTATTTGGATCCTCTAATAACTAACGTGGTGGTCCATCTTTAACTTTTTGCTCCATTATAAAGATATTACTGCAAATAATCAAACATATCACTGCCGTGCTGGGGTTTGATTGACATGTTGCTATGGTAACGCTTCTATTTATTCAATATGGACATAGTTTTACCTGAGATACACTCGACTGCAGCTGTGGGTAAATGCTGACACTAACAGTACGGTAATATGATTTTGTCTGACACTGCGTGGTGAAGTTTCACCACATCAGTAAGCTAGCGGCTAATATTAGCTTTCCCATGATTCCCCTGGCATGAATGCTCAGTAAACCCCGCTGCTGTTCGTCCAAATATGGTTACATCCTGTTTTTGGCTCCAAAATAGTAGCCAGGAAGTGACAACCTGATTGGCCTCTAAACAGCCCTTCAGAAATTAATGAGTGATGTCATGGTTACTTTGTCCGGTTATATATACAGTCTATGGATTTAACACATGCTGTATCCACCGCTCAACACAAATCCAATTCGAACAGGGAGGACACATGCACGACCTGCTGGGACACACCTGCTCATCTTTGCTTTTGTGGAAAACTCAGACTTGAGCTGCTTTGGTTCCGGTTGGCGTACACTATCTGGGTCCAGACGTCCTTTGCGACTTGTTTGGTGTTAGCATGCTAGCGTGTTGCCTTGACGGGTGTTTGAACACTCCCAACAGGAAACATGACGCAATCTATTCCTAAAGTCAATCATATCTGACTGATGTTACACAGAACCTGAAACGAGCCATAACAGCATTACATGGGTATAATGTTCTCTTTTCAATATACATTAAAAAGGCTCAGTGTGATATTTAGTGACATCTAGTGGCGACATTACAGATAGAAACTAATTAAATATCCCCAAATCTCACCTCCTGTGGCTGCAAAAGAAACATACAAGTCTGTTTCGGTTTGTTTTTAATTAATGAGGACCTTGAAAAAAAACACAATGTCTCCTTGGGAAGATTCTACAGTATTTTTAAAACCCAAAGCTGTTCTGTAGTGGAAAACAAATGACCTACTGAATAGTCATAAATTATACACAGTGGAGGACACAGTGTTCATACCACCTGACATGAAGAAGGAAAAAGAAAAAGGAGGACAAAACCAAAACAATGACTCCTCTTTTCATGTCACTGTATGTACGAAAACAAAAAAACTGCCATTCGATCCTAAATGCACCGAAATCTTAAACACTGAACTTTTACCTGTCGCTACCATAAACAGTGAGTGACTGAAAAGATTTTCATAACACAGATCCTTACTTAAATAATTTGGAATATGTACAGTAAAAAGTAGGTGGAAGTCAAGCAACAAAAATGCAGGGATAAAAAAATGCCATATCAAGAATACATATTTATTCTCTTCATGTGTGAAGTCATCTTGGGCTCAATAAAACCACTATAAAAGACATGAATCTGTCTTTACACTGACTGTAGCTTCTTTTCTTCACCTGAAAAGGAAAAACTCTCTTAAGATTTTTAATGCAAACCAATTCCATCTCTCTCCACCAAACTGTTATGGTTCACTTTAGTCATAAATGACTTGTAAGTACCGAAGGCTCTGAATGAACATGCTTTATGCTTGTATTCAAGCCAGTTCCACACACTGAGCATAGTCAAGGTTAGTGCTCAGACACATTTTTACCAATGCAGCTTTACGATCCGCTGAAATGTTGCCATGAAACAGGAAAACAGAAAACATGAGCACAATGTGCCTTAATTAAAATTTAAGAGTTTAAATCTGTGTTTGATACAAAAAATAAATTAAAAAAAATATATATATATATATTTTTTTTTAAATCGGCTGTACTGTATACAGACTAACAGGCATCAAACCTGTTGTGTTTCCTGATTTGATAAAAATGTCCATCATATTCGGAAGCAAATGTTTAAAAAGCTGAAAAACAGAGAATGTGACTTTGGTCTTTTTCCACATACAAGTTTGAAATTAATAAACTTGACTATATAATGTCATCAGAAGCCATGTGACAAAATCTAATAAAATTCTTTATTATGAAGTAACACAGCCTATATTTTGGGCTCCAAAAGGAAACTGGTCCGAGGTGACAGGTCAGACTAAGAGCAATTCAGAGGACCCTTATGATGACAAATTTCCTGTGGGCCCACCACCTGCAGGAAGTGTCACCAGGGTCCTCTGCTGTGTGGTTTGGGTGGCAGCCGAATGCGGGGATCTGGGTGGTCCAATCCCTGGTTGGCAAAAGTAGCTCCAACTGGGGGGAGGCCCTGGGGCAGACCTAGGACATGCTGGAGGGACTATGTCTCTTGGCTGGCCTGGGAACACCTGGGGAGAGGGAAGTCTGGGTTTCTCTGCTTAGACTGCTGCCCCATGGCCCTGACCAGGATAAGCAGAAGATGATCGATGGATGGATGGATGGATGGAAGGTCAAGGTTACTAGGTTTAAGAAAGGTTAAAATACAGTTTGGTCTATAGTGACTGTATTATTGGAGCAAGAAATTTTAACACGTTAGAATAGGGTCTTGTAGACCCCCTGAAGGTCAAATGGCCTTGACCTTGCATTTGGCCTCAAAGATCGGTAGGGGTCAAAAATAGATCACTCATTCACCAAGTTTGAAATTTACTTAATGGCGTATAATTTAATGCAAATGAGGGAAGGGTCATTGAAGTTGATATAAGAACTGCATTTATTCTTATATTTAATCTTAAATTCCAAACATATAGTTGATGTCATGGCCAATGAAGACTTGTCACTAGCAACTGAAAGTCAAAGTAAAATGATGGAAGAACATCTTTCAGCTAGTCAATTTCAAAAACAAAGCCATGGCATTCAATATTAAGATCTTTAATATCCATAATATTACACAATTTCATAAACAGATGTAATTTTGCTAAAGAAAATAAACAGGCACTGCATGCATGTGATCATAAACTAAATTCATTCACCACTGACCATAATTTGACTTGGCTTCTTTTGTCTTTTTTTTGTCCTATGAAGCTATACGTTGTCCTGTTGAAGGTAAATAAATACATCAATCATAGTTACTGATCTTAACAGTTGACACTATTACTCATTGAAAATACATTCTTTAAATGTTTGCACAAGCCAGCTGTATAAATTAACATTTATAATGTCTTGAGGGCTGCAGGAGGCGTGAGTCTGCACCACTGATGAGTCACTTCTAGTTACATGCGGTGGTTGTTATAAAATAAAAAAATCAGGTGCCGAGCTAATATGTAATTATTTATCATAAAATGAATTTTGCTGATTGCATGGTGATGTTACACAGCAGTCTTTTGCTCTTTTCCATCTAAGATCCCTATAACAACATTTTTCATGAGATTTGACCAAGGAATAATTTTGACACTGCGTGACTTGTACTTTGAGACATATTTTCACACATCATCATCCATGAAACACAGTCAACAGCTGATCCATTAGCTGAATAATCACACGAGTTGAATACAGTGGAACCTCGGACAACGACAGCTTCTGGCAATGTAAAATTTGGACACCGACGAAAAAAACTATAAAAAATTTGAACCAGATAGCGACGAATTATGCGGACAACAACCGAAGATTGACGTGTCTACGCCCGGGTCACGTCTGCGTCCCTTCCGGGTCTCATCCTTGAATGACCCGGAGGTGACATTCTCAGTGAATGTAAACATTGTGGTCCTTCTGATCGTGTGTTCGGGTCCTGCAACTGAGTGTAAATGCAAACAGAGCCTTTTTTCATTTAAAATACTGCTTCATTTTGTGTTTTTCATCATGGGACCTGAGAAGAATGATAGTGGGGACA
>JAQQAE010008183.1:0-15376 GCA_029823295.1 Pseudamia nigra | reverse complement strand
CCCCCCACCCCCCCACCCTCACACACACACACAATTATACTGTATGCTTGATGCCCCATTCATAAAAATGTTAAAAAATGCACCATGAAAGTTCTGCTGACAGGACATCTACAACTGCAAAAATGTTGCATATTATTTTTTTTTATTAGGTGCATTTCCACTGCAGGAACGTCAAGGTAAAAGAGGGGGGAGGAGAAGGTACAGGAACGTCCTCCCAGTCGGCCCTCTCGGGCTCTGCGTGTCTCCACTGCAGGGTAGGGCCCACCGCCGGTGGAATTACTGCATAATTAGGCTGACGCAAATCGCAACACACCAAGAGCAAAAGCAGAGACAATGGCATTGAGGACAAAGATAAACATGAAAGGGGCTGAGGTGGCTGTTGCGTTTCTCTTTTGTGTGTTTTGTGCATACATGGCAGCTGATGCTATCAACGAATTGAGGAGATGCCTTGAAGAAACTTGAATCCTACTATTTACTACTCATCTTCTGCAGGGCTTGTTTCCTATTGACGTTCTACCCTGCTCTGGGTATACCCCATCATTATTGAGTAAACCTTTAAGCTCTGGGAGTTTTCAGGGCCTTTTGGAGTACCTACCCCAGAGCAAAGACGCAGTTAGACCCCGTCAAGTTTCCTGCAATTTGACCCACAGGGCCGGGTCCTGCAGTGGAGATGTGTACTAAGGGCACAGGCCACATAAAAGTTCCTGTGGTGGAAACGCACCTATTGTCAGCTTTTGCACAATGAGCATTTTGCATGTTTTAGCAGCCCAAATTTCCACGTATAATGTGATGTAAGTAGGAAATCACAGGTGGAGGCACAGCAAGTGAGACATTTAATTCATTCCATTTCAGTTTAACTCAATTCAATTCAGTTGAATTTCCTCTAACAGAACCACGGCTCCGACCGTTTAGGGCCAGTGGACAGAGGAGAGACAAAAAACCGAGTAGAGATACAGCAACAAACAACATGCACAAAGGACACAAACGTGATCACTGACCAGCAAACGCACGAAGCGATGGTTTGCATAAGAAGCAGGGCTGACAAGCGATTAAATTTTTTAATCTGATTAATTTTGATTAATCGCAATTAATACCATTTGCTATTAATTGAAATTAATTACAGGGTCACTAAATTAATTTCGGTTAATCACGATTAACACCCATTTGTTGTTTTGCATTTTGTAGGAGCAAAAACACTCACGACAGAAGGTGATATACTGTATACACTTGACTCAAATTTCTTATTTTAAATTTAAATGTATATTTAATGTAAAATAAGTATTTTTTCTAATTTAAATTTGTGTAATTAAAGAAAATTACACCTGCTTTGTAGAACTTAACAGAACCTCTGTAATTTTCTGCTGACGATGTTTTTCCTTTTTTACACTTGGTTCATTGTTTTCATCAGTAACTAATGTAATTAGTTTAAAAAAAAGTGTAAAGACTTATACTTTTACATTGAAATTGACTTTGAAGCAGTAAATACTAAAGAAGTTGTCAGTGACGTGGGTCAAAAAATGGAAATGATTTATTTATGATCAAAGAGAGCCTTGACTGTTCAATTTTCCCTCCAAACTTTGGCTACGTTCTTAAATCTTAATGCTCAATTTCAATTTTTTTTCTGAAATCTGATTTTTTTTTTTTGAGTGGTTGTCCACATTATATTTTAAATGCGACATCCATCAGACTCCAGTGTGAACAGTCTACAGCTCTGAAGTGACCCGCATGCGCAGAAGATGATGTGACATCACATGCAGTTCACTCCTGACCTGTTGGTGGTGTCAATGCACCGATAAGTTGTTTGCCAACCGCCATAAAACACTAAAGAAGAAGCAGCACACTGGATTTACCGAAGTAAATATGGATGCTACACAAGTCAGCGTGCAGTCGAAGCTGACAAAATTATGACCAAGTGATTCAAATCCATTGTTTGCATCTGATTTTGCCGCGTCCCGCCTCCTCCAGCTCAGAACTGTGACGTCTGTCTCACTTCAACGAAGTAAAAGTGGGATGAAATGCAACATGGCTGTTCAGACTGAGGTCACTTTGAAAAACATTGGGTATGTATCCGATCTAGGACCACATATGAAAGCGGCCTGGGTCCCGTTTGAAAAAATTGGATTTGTGCTGTTCAGACTGTCATGAAAAAAATCAGATATGAGTCACTTACGGTGAAAAATGGGATTTTGTCTGCAGTCTGAACGCAGCCTTAGTTTCCCCCTTAACCGAGTGAGTCTAATGTGTGTAAGACAAGAGGATAACTGCTTTCCTCTGTACACCTCATCAGCCAGATGCTGAGTCAGATAACAGTCGACAAAACACAACCTGATATCTGCACCCAGTCTCTCCTTCCTTATCCTTTAATGACGGCACTTGAAGTTAACCAAACACTCCACTGGCGGACTCCAAACTTGCAGCGCTTTCAGTTTATTTAATTTTACTCGGACAGATTCATTTGTATCTGTGAACTCTACGCCAAATGCCGTACCTGAAACTTCCCCTCCTCGTTTGGTCTGAGAGACTCCCACTCTGGAGAGTCGAGGAACTGGTGGCGGTGGATGTAATGCAGGAACTGGCCCTCCAAAGACACGTTGATCCTGCAGAGAAGGAGAGATAAGGTTAAAAGAGGGAAGCGATAAGAGAGGAGAGCTGGAGGTCACTGTGCAGGGCCAGACATGGCGCTTTCCTTACTTGTACTAAAACAGTGTCTATCTTGATTCACTTCGAGGATAACGTTCCTACAAACGTTCTGTCAATAATTTAAATCTTTGTGTGTTTGTTACAACGTTAAAGTTAAATTCATTAAAAACAAAGACCACACAAAGAAAACTGTTGCTGGGTCTTGACAACTTGGTGCCACTACAGCATCCATTTTTGATGCTCATGGAACCAGTGTACATCCGCATGGGCCCGGTAACATTAAAGGTGCAGTATGTAGGATTTAGACACATCTACTTGAAGGAAAGGTATGTAATATTTTTACGACTGAGTTTCCGTAGGCGTGCGTCACCGATTGACACATGTTCGGAGGGAGAACGTGGGTGTGGTTTGTAAACTCTGTGTCATCAGCGTGAAGTGGAAGACAGCTGTGTGGAACGAGTTAACATAAACAGCTGTGTGAACACGTGGAGCGGGTAACTGAGACGCCGACCCAACGAGCAGAGCCAAGAGAACGGAACCATAGTGACCTACGGACTGAGGGTCGAACTTTTAAGTAGCACGCTCACACTTGTGGAAATATTCATCTTTTAAAAAAACTCCTAACTACAGCAAAACAACACAAGCGCGGGTTGGCAAGTTCATCAGAAGGAAGCACACGGACTCCGTGGGTGTATTCGCTGGATCCAGAACCAGACTCGTGGGGGTGAGTTTTGCAAACGCACACCTCATCCTCCGACAGGATCGGGTCAAAACACCTCAGCCTGGGCTATTGTAGAACAAAACTCAAGCTCTGTACAAACGCGCAGGGTCCGGTGAAGGGGGCTGCCTTGGGAGCTTAGCGAACGGGCTCATAGCTAAGCTAGCCGGCCCTCATCGTAACAAATATGCATAATTGCATGTTTAATATCTTGCGCCATCAAATTCCTGATGTATAAGAGTTAAAAAGGTGTGAGAATTTCCCTCGTGTTGGATTCATCTGTGGTGAGAATGTGACGACCACATGATATTCAGTCTTCACGTTTCCTGTGTTTTACCAAGTTCGATGCACAATTCTGAAAGACTGAAGATGCTTACAGTGGAAAGGATTAGATTACACTACCAGGCAAAAGTTTGGACACACCTTCTCCTTTAGTGTTTTTGTATTTTATTTTATTTTTGACATTATACATCAATACTGAAGAGATAAAAATTGTGAAAGAACACAAATGGAACTACATAGTAAACAAAATGCACTAAATTAACCCAGACCGTGCCTTGTACAATCCCTGGTGCTCATTTGATTTGATGTAGCAGATTAAAGCCTGTGTTTCTTCATTTTGACACGTAAAAGAAACAAGTGGGAGGAAAATGCAGGAAACCTTCGATATTTTGCACCATGGTAGGTAGGAGTGTTCCTGAAAACACCTCCAGTCTTACATTTAGGTAGTGCTAAACAATGAACACTTTAAAAATATTTTTATGATACTGTATTTCATTTTAAATTTTGTGCCGCTGTGTCGCTATCTGCGCTATGTCCAACATTTAATTTAAGCAGAGTGAAGCAGGCATCCTCTGCTCTTAAGTCCTGGAGTTATTTAAGCAGCTGGCACCAGGCAGAGGGAGAGCTCACGGCTGAGTCACTGACAAAAATACTCTGTTTACAACATTTCTCTTGCGGAGTCTCGCAGACAGTGAGATCTGCTCTAAAGATGTTTGGATGAACAGGACACATTTCCTGTGGAGGCTGCAACGGAGAACACGGTTCTGAAATAGTGCTTAAAGAGGCATGTTTTTCAACAAATACTGGTCTGAAACCCTGATTGCTTTTGACAGTGAAACCTTCGATGTTAGAAAAAAACAGGGTTTACACAATGTCACATTGTGCAAACAAAGAGAGGTCTCATTTAAAACCGAAAACTTAATGAGACTCTCAAATGAGAAATCATAACCAGTAAAGTATGATAACATGAAAACAAGTCCTCCAACCCACACAAATGCAACGGTTGTTTATTCCTACCCTAAATTATGACCCATGATAGTGTTTCTTACAGACAACATTTCCTTATTATGCATCTCCAAAGTGACTAGGGGAGTGGGTCTTTGTAAAGCTGGGTCATTGGGTTAAAAATGAGGTCGTGTTACCAATCCGTTAATATCAATAATTACCATGATAAGGATCAAAGCATTATTTTATGAAAGTGTACAGGCTGAGTTTTCATCCCAAGTGGGAAAAAAAAGAAATCTGAAATCATCCATTTTCTGCTTATCCTGGTCAGGGTCTCGGGGGCAGCAGCAGAGAAACCCAAGGTTCCCTCTCCCCAGAAACCTCCTCTGGGGGGTCCCCCAGGCATTCCAAAGCCCGCCAAGGGACATAGTGCCTCCAGTGTGTCCTGGGTGTGCCCCAGGGCCTCATCCCAGTTGGAGATAGTTTTGGGAATCAGAACATCCAGTTGCCACCCAAACCACGCCGCACTGGACCCTAGCAACACTTTCTGCAGGTGGTGGGTCCACAGGAAGGCATAGTCATAAGAGCCTTCTGAAATTAATTATTTATGGTTTTAGTAATTAGTAAAAGATGCAGAAAAGATTAAATACCATGCACAAGACAAAAACTACATAAAACATGCAGAAAGGTGAAATTGACAAAAAGACAAAAATAATGTAAATGTACAACACGCAAAAATACTTACAAGACATACAGTAAAAGACAGAAAAGACAAAGATGCAGAAGGATGACAGTGACACCAAGATGTATTCTGATGAAAGAAGACCCAAAAATGATAAAATAACATACAAACACAAAGATGAAAATTATTGAAAGATGGAAAAGGACCAAAACAATGCACAAAAAGAGACAGAAATAGATTTTTTTTAAAAACCCCAATGATAAAAATGGTGCAAAGATGCAAAAATGATGCTGGCAAATAAAGAAATAAAAATGACACAAAGATACAAGGACTGAAAATGATGCAAAGATGCAGACATGCTAAAGCTACAAAAAGACAAAAACTACATGCAGTTGAGGTCAAAATTATGAGCTTCCCTGTTTGTTGTTGACATGATGCTTTTACAAATGATGCCTCAAATCCTTTCTGAAGTGAATACTGGACAAATGTTCAGTTTTAACATCAGTTCACACACTTTAGTCACTGTTACTCTGTTAAAGAATGGTGTTTGTGCTACGACTGAATTTAAAAAGTCAGTTCTTCTGGGGGTTAATTATATTGACCCTTGTCATTTGTGTCGTCCTAAAATAATTGTGATTTTGTTTGCAGATAAAAATAACTGGCTATTTCTGAATTAAAGTTACATGCTTTAAAATGCTATGTTAAAAATCTGACACTCTGAACCCTCGTGTGGTATTTGGGCCAAATTGACCCTTTGTTATATATTTGTAAACAGAAAATGTATTGTGTGGGGGAAAAAAAGAAAAAAATCATCACCAAAACTAACAAAATACTTAAAAATGAAAACAATTAATACTGAAGAAAAAAGGATGAAAATTATCTTCAAACTGAACACAATAACCAAGAAAATGAGCAAAATTATTCAGAAAATGAAACAAAATAATCATCAATATCAACAAAACTGCACAAAGAGAAGGAAAGCTACCCATCAAATGAACAAAGAACAAGTTGAACAAAAATAATCAACAAAATGAACAAATGTGAAGGAAAAATGACAAGTCATCCTGCAAAACCAAAAAATAAGGAAAAAAAAATGTAAGTAAACAAGCAAAAATGAACAATATGAAGAAACTAAGAAAAAAAAAGGTAAAAAATGAATACAATAAAAAAATGAACAAATCACCCAAAAAAGATTAAATGAATCTGTGATATAAAATTACTCACTACCTCAAGTACTTTTATTTATGAGTACTTCTACCTACTTTTATTCAAGTACTGATTCTACTCTCTGGCGTTTCCACACGACACAGCTTCTCTTTACAAATATATCACAAAGGGTCAATTTGACCCGAAAACCAGACAAGGGTTAAACAGCAACTGAGTAAAAATTTGGAGAAACAAAAATCATTGCGGTTGATAACTTTGACATGAACAGTAAGAAACTAAAAAAGAGAAATGATACTGAAGTAAAAGTACTTTGACTTTATAATTAGAATGATTCAAGTGGAAGTACAAGTATTCATAGATACAAGTACTTTTCATAAGAGTAAAAATGTATCTACAACATGTCTCAAGTAGTGAGTAACTTGTGAGATGTATTTCATTTATTACAGCCCAATATGCTGTATTTTGCTTTTTTTATATAGTTGATTGTTTCACAAACTTTGGTTTCTGTAATATTCTGTCCTTTTTTTCTGATAATTTAGTTTGTTTGGCATATTGTCATTTGTTTAACTAATATAGTTAATGTTTTATTGATTATATTCATAGACTGTATGTATAAGTGGACAAAGTGACCGTGACGTCACGTATTGGCTCGTTTGAGGCCAATCACGTTGTCACTTCCTGGATGACATATTGGAGCCAAAAACAGGATGTAACCATATTTGGATGAACGGCAGCGGCGGTTCTACCGGAGCATTGCATGTAGGGGTTATCATCGAAAGCTAATACTAGCCGCTAGGTTACTGACGAGGTAAAATGTCACCACGTATTGCCACAGAAAGTTATATTCTGGTGTTATTAGTTTAAACACTTACACTCGACTGCAGCTGTGGGTATGTCATGTATAACTACCGGTATGTCCATATTGAATAAATAGAAGATACAAAGGGCCGAATCAATCCGACTTCACTAGCGAGATGAGTTACCATGGCGACATGTAAATCAAACCCCAGCACGGCAGTGATTTGTCGGATTATTTGCTGTAATATCTTAGTAACCGAGTAAAAAGTTACAGATGGACCAGATCACTTAGAGGGTCCAAATAAAATGGTTGAGACCATAATGACTCATGACAAAATTTATTCGCTCAGTATTTTCGTACAGAACGGATGAACCGGTTCCCCAGTGGTCGACGGTGGTATTACAACTTAAAAACTGCCCGGGTCATTACCCACTGGTTATATTGCTCATTTTGTTATATCAAAGCAAAAAGTTAAAGATGGACCACAGTCCATCTTTATTTTTCTATTTTATTCATTTTCTTAAAAAAAACATTTATTTTGATAATTTGGTTCTTTATTTAATATTTTCTCTATTATTTTTGCGAGTTTTGGTCCTTTGTTCATATCTGATCTATAATGTAGCTAATTTTGTTCATATTGTTAATATTTTATTAATTACATTGCCTGCTTTTGAGTATTCTCTTACTATTTTGATTATTTAGTTAATTTTAGCTTATTTTATTGACACTGTTTTTCTATTTTGTTCATTTTATTAAAAACCTATTGATTATTTTGATAATTTTGGTCAGTGTTTAATATGCTCTATATTTTTGCTCATTTTTGTCTCCTTTGTTATTTGATCTGTTAATTTAGCAAATTTTGTTCATTTTATTAATATTTTATTATGTTCCTCCTTTAGCTTACTTTGTTGCTATTTTATTGATTATACAGTATTGCCTAGTTTTGATCAATCTGTTCATATTTTGTTGATTATTTAGCCCTTTTTTTGCTTATGTGGTTGATATTTTTGTTGCTCATTTTTACATTCTATTTTGCTAAGGAACTTGATTATTTTTACAAGTTTGTTCGTTATTTAATATTTTTAGATTAGCTTTTTGTTTCCTTTGTTGATATTTTATCTCTTATGTCATAAATTTTGGTACTTTTGTTAGCATTATGGTGATTATTTAGCACATTTCTGATATTGTTGATGTTTGGTTGCTTTTTATTTTTTGTATTAAGAATGAATTTAATTTTCGTATATTATTTTTGCCTTTTTGTTATTTATCTATCATGTAGCTTGTTTAGTTCATTTTGTTCATATCTCATAGATTATTGTGTTCCTTTTGCTTACTTTATTGACATTATAATGATTACATTGTTGATATTTTATCATTCTGTAACTATTTTGGCTCACTTTTGCTTATTTTGTTATTCTGGATGCATGAAAATGGCTGCTACTCATTGAGCTGTAGCTAAATGTAACTGAGTAGAAGTAAAAGTACTATTTATCCCATTAAATGTACCTGAGTACTACCCACCTCCGAATATCCTGGGAATTATCAGATTACCACCCAGCTCTATCTCCATGTTTCAGTTCTAATGAGGACTCTACAGGTAAACTACAGGTGTGCAGAAGTCCACACACCCCCAACACAACACCCCACCTCCCGGACAGTAGGAACGAGAGCTGGTCGATGGGAGTCTTCCCCTCCACGGCGTACGTCTCCCCCGCCTTCAGCTCCACCACCTTGTTCTCGAAGGCGCTCGTGATCTGCTTGAACACCTGGACGGGGACGCCCAGCGGTAGGTAGACGGCCTGGTAGAGGGAGGTGATTTCCTCGCTGGGGAGGCCCTCCTGGTGCAGCCGGTACAGGAGGTGGACGATCTGAGCCGCGCACACCAACAGCAGCAGCAGGTTCCAGGTGAACACGTCCAGGCCGCACATGGTGATCCATCCCCACAGGGTCAGGCACAGGAAGGCCGGGGCCAGGAAGCCAAAGATGAAGAGGCACCCGTAGGCTCCGCTGCCTCCCATGTAGCCCAGGAACAGGATGGTGTTACCCAAATGGTAGATGGCCCCCTCTGTGTTGTTGGTAAAGCCATCACACACCGGGGCGTGAAACAAAGCATCCAGCAGAGTTGAGTTTTCTGCAGAATTCATCTCGGAAGTGCTTTCAGATGGAAAAGAAATTAAAATCTCGGAGCTAGTTTTGTTTGTCTCGATAAAAAATAAACAGCTGATACTGACGAAAAATGTCAGTGGAGTAAATATTTGTTCCCTTAGCGGCGATTTCTTCAATGTGAAGAAGCTCTGAGTTCTACACACAGCTGGAATGGGTTTCTTCTGTCATTCTGCGTCCCTTCCTCCGCGTTTTCCCTTCCTTCTCGTTGTGCTTTTTCTCAGTCACCGGGCCAGGCCTGCACTGCACAACGAACAGCTGGAAGAGACGGGATAAGGGAGGGGGGCGTTGATCGAGCCCTACAAGGATAACCATGTTTGGAATTGAAACCCAAGGAGGAAAGAGTGGCGGACAGAAAGCAGGCCCGCTACTTAACATAACAGAAAGAGAGAGTGAGGCAGGAAACGGGAGGGACGAGGGGGATATGACAAATATCTCAAAGGGAACAAGCCTCGCTGTCACTGGAAATAAAAAAATAAGAATGAATAAATCTGTGGAGCTTGAAAGCAGTTTTTCCAGTTTCCCCCCATGCAAGCTGCCTGGGCATATTTAGGGACACTGAAATAAGTAGGATGACAGTGCAGGTCGGATTTCAGGTATAAACACCCACGGCTGCGGCTGTGGCACATATCTGTCTGTCCACACTGTGTATATGCAAAATGTCACTTATCTGCATTATTTGTCCAATTAAAGTCTAATCTACCACCACGATTCAAAATTCAGCAACTAAAAATACTATTTACCCAGACAGCTTTGAGCAAATATCACCTATTGTCAGTAAAAAGGTGCTTGCGCAGTGAGAAGTCCCGAGTGCAAAAAAACAGTGATTTTGATATAACCAGAAGGGGGTGAAAATGTATTTGAAAAGTACACCACTTCAACATTGTACATTAATACTGAAGACATCCAAACTGTGAAAGGACATGTTAATTTATGCCATTTCTTTGTTTCTTGGTATGTTTTTAGACCATCAGTTGTCCCGTACAGAGTCCATGGCCCTATTAGTACTACTACCACTGCTGTGCACGTCTATGTTCGAGCAGGAAACACTCATTTAAAGTGCCCATGACATTCACATTTGCAGCAATTTACTTTTGATCTTGGGTCCCCCTAGATTAGAGTTGCACTCATCATTGCCCAAAATAATCTGCAGTTATTTCAGAATGAAAACACAAGATTACAAACAGTGAGCTCCCTTCCTGAAACAAGTGGATTTGCCTTATTTGGAGTTTCCAGGCAAAGGGAGGAGTTTTGCTAGGTAGCCTTGAACAATAGAAGACCGGTGGGGTTGGAATCAAATACTGTAGAAACTTGTGCAAGAAATAAAGAAAGTGGAACCGAGCCGTTTGTACCTCGCTACAGCGCAGAGCTGTGCCGCTGCTGAGCCATGCACATCCTGCTTGAAAATCCGGGGACGGTGTCCTCTGCTCCGGTGCCGCCAGGCGACACTGACCCTGCTGCAACCTACGGCTGGTACAGCTGTTTACATCCTCTCAGAGGCTAGCGCTAGCTCCGCCTGTCCCCACCACCGCTACAATGAAAATGACCATTCAGGGATGTTCGTCTAACTTAAACATCATAGTGAGAAGAGGTGAAAAAAAGCCTCATTTGCAAGACTTAGGAACGGGATTTGCTTTGCCAAAGGATTTTCAGGAGATATTTAGATTTTTGTGTTGTTAGCTTTCTGGTATATTTAAGATAATATTCCTTTGCAACACAGTAGGAAAGTGTGGAAAAAAACAGAAAAGCATGTCATGGGCACTCTGGGTAAAGAGAAAAAACAGTCCGTCATTACTTTAAGATATTAAGGTCTGTCTGTCTGAAAAATCTGAAGAGCTTTGAATTACCAACCTCAGAAATTAGAAATTTATAGCATCTCAAAGTTTTGATGGTTTTGTCACTGCACTTGGGGACGAGGGGAGCAGCCGAAAGGACAACAACAACAACAACAACTTGGGGACACATTCCAAGTTCTTGAGATTTTTCAGGATTACTCTGGATTTAATTGATTTAGATGGACATGGTTCTGGTTCTTGTTCTGGAGTCTCAGAACAAGAACCAGCCCGCGTTCGCACCAGTTTAAGGGGAACCCAAGTGGGAGGACGGTACACAGTGTTACTCAGGCAGAAAGAAACTGCGATTTTTGTCTTCCTCATTCTCTTCCTCTACTTCCTGCTCGGCTTCACAACCTCGAATATGATACGCCCAGTGATGATGTCACGGTTCGAAAGAAAGAAGGACCAACTTCTATTGGTTCCAGCTGAAAACCAGCTTTTCAGGTTCTGAACACAGTCTGTATATATAACTGGACAAAGTGACCGTGACGTCACCCATTAGTTTCTGAAGGGCTGTTATGAGGTCAGTCGGCTTGTCACTTCCTGGACGGCATATTGGAGCCAAAAACAGGATGTGACCATATTTGGACAAACGGCAGCAGGGCTTATGGAGCGTTCATGCCAGGGGACTCATGGGAAGCTAATATTATCCACTAGCTTACTGGCGCGGTAAAACTTCACCACACAGTGTCAAACAAAGTCATATTAGAGTGTTGTTAGTGTAAACACTTACACACAGTTGTAGTCGAGTGTATGTTTTGTATAACTATGAATATATTGAATAAATAGAAGATACGAAGGTCTGAATTGGTCCAACTTCACTAACGAGCTGTTACTGTAGCAACATGTCAATCAAACCCCGCCAGAGCTAAAGTTAAAGATGGATCATCACGTTGCTTATTAGAGGATCCAAATAAAATGTTTGAGACCATGATGACCCATGAACATAATGTATTCGCTGAGTATTTTCAGATAGAATCATATGTATCTATGGGAAAAAAGCTTCTTGGAGCCGGACGATAGGTTCCCCAGTGGTCAAGCGGTGGTATTACAAGTGAAAGTTATTTACGCATTAGCCTCACTGAACAGATCATTGCCCCTTGGTTCTGAACCTTTTTTTTTTTTTTTCCAGTGTGAATGTGCCGGCTGGTTCAAAATTAGATTTGAAGCTGGAAGCAGCACAGAGCCCTGCTGGTGTAAAACCCTGTGAGTGTTTCTACAATGGATTTGTACAGTAGTTGTAGTAGCACTAACAGGGATACTGACTGTGTACTAAGGACGTGCATGACTAATCAATTAGTCAAAACAGCGCAGAGTCAACTGTTTTTTTTTTTTTTTTTTTTTTAAGAGTTGACAAATTTTTGTTTGGAGCAAGAGAAGCCTTGTTTCACTACAGACACAGAACTAATGTTTATGGTGCCATTTCTGGTGGAGTTTGCACCAACAGCAACACAACCGACCAGAGCAGACGTCAGCAACGGCAACAAAACAAAGACAGGCATGGCACACATTAATAATGACATCACAACTAATCGACTTTAATTATCCTCGTTAGTCGACCTGAAAAATCACTGAAAATGCCCGTCCCTACGCTGTACCAACCGGTCCTCTGCACAACACAGCCTCTCTTTCATCCTGTGGACGGCTGTCTGGGGTCTGAGAAACAGAAAAAAACAAACAAAACCAACAGCGACCAGTGACAGGAAAATACATAGAAACAATGTTGATGTACATTTAACGATCAGTTGAAACTACTATGGGCTTTCTTTAAGAATTTAACCAGGTTAAACAGAATGTGGCTATTGTAAACGTGTGCATTTACTCTATAATAATGGTCTTTATCAAAAAAGGGACAACAGGCACATAATGATCCTCATGTAATAATAAATTTAATTTGAAATGCACTTTACATCGCGTGAACAATCTCAAAGTGCTACACATCATACAACAATAAAAAGTGACAAAACGAACAACAACAATTAAACTCTAATAAAGAAAGAAATGAAAATGTGACTTTTTAGGCCTGTTTTAAATGCATCCACAGTCAAAGGTGTCCTCAGGTGGTCAGGGAGAACGTTCCACAGACTGGGGGTAGGGAAGCAAAAAGCCCGGTCTCCCATGGTTGGGAGCTTGGTCCTCGGGGGCTGGAGAAGGTCGGCCCGTCCGGAGCCCAGGTGTCGTGTAGAGGCTTGGGGAGAGAGCGACGCTTTGAGGTAGGGGGGAACATTTCCATGCAGGCACTGGTAGGTAAGTAGGCAGATTTTGAATTCCATCCTGAGTGGGACAGGAAGCCAGTGAAGGATTTTAAGTACAGGTGTGATGTGGTCATATTTTCGCACTTTTATCAGGATTATTATCTCGATCAAACGTGTGCTCTGAGACAAACAAGTAACACATTAAGAAGGTAAAAAAATGAAACAACTCTCGGTAAGAATTGAAAACAGTTCCAAGTGATTCCAAGTGCTTTGAACAATCTATGTAGAATATAAAACATGTTCTGGGTTGTTTCATACTTTTGTTTACTGCATAATTATGTGTTCTGTCTGTTTGGATGTCTTCAGTGCTGATGTACAATGCTGAAAGTAATACAAATAGAGAAAAATCCAAACTTTTGAGTAGTAGGCAGTGTCCAAAAGATCATCATAAATCTGGAATAATACCATCCATCTGTCATCTTCCTCTTATCCTGGTCAGGGTCACGGGGGCAGCAGCCTAAGCAGAGAAGCCCAGACTTCCTCTCCCCAGCCACCTCCTCCAGCTCCTCTGGGAGGTCCCCCAGGCATTCCAAGGCCAGCCAAGAGACATAAGTGTCCCTCCAGCATGTCCTGGGTCTGCCCCAGGGCCTGTTCCTAGTTTAGCTGGTTTTAACAACCAGGGTTTAGACCACCCAAACCACACAGCCCTGGAATAACACCAGGATGTCCTAAATGTCTCATCTGGGAAACACTCCATTCAGAACAAGACCTAATTCTGAGTATGGAAGAGGAAGATGCTGTTTACATGACACCTGTTCAATTCAGAATATTGCCAAAATTGGAATAATATGAGAACACTTGTAAACCTTGACTGAATTCACTGAAATTGTTTTGTGCACTGCAGGTAATTTAATCTACAGTCAGTGATTTCATGAGCTGGGAAAAATCACCCTGTTTTCAGTTTTCATTTTTTTAGTGAAACACGGGAGTTCCACATAATTTAAGGTAATAAGGAGCAGTAACGTCAGCACTTCAGGAGATGCATGGTTTTCATTGTCAGGAAGGCGATGAAAAACTGGCATTAAAGTTGTCACACAGCATCAAGGTGAACATTTTACAGTTACCCGTTCTGGTGAATAGTGGAGCATATCAATAAAAATACAAAGCATCATCATTTTGAACTACCGTACTTATAATTTGTATAATGTATTTTGTGTTTGTTATTACCTTCAGGATTTTGTTGTGTGAAATTCGACACATGGCATTCTCTTTAGTTAGACTGTTTTCTTCAATTTATGGATGATTCTGATTCTGTTCTTGATTGTGTTCATGTTCTTTATTTTTCTTCATTATGTGGATTGTTTTCTTCATTTTATCAAACATTTGGGCACATTTTTACAGTTGCTGATTTTTTTTGTATTAGGTTTTAAAGCAGCTTATGATTTCATTACTTTTTTGCATATAACATTTGGGCTACAAGGAGATGCCACATTGTTCTTCCCAGGATTGAGGCGAAAATGTTTGGTAACCACAGGTTTAGACCTATTACTCTACAACCCCTGGCAAAAATTATGGAATCACCAGTGTTGGAGGATGTTCATTCAGTTGTTTAATTTTGTAGAAAAAAAGCTGATTACAGGCCGCAAAACTAAAGTCACTTAAAATGGCAACTTTCTGGCTTTAAGAAACACTAAAAGAAATCCAGAAAAAAATTGTGGTCGTCAATAATTTTGTTTTAGATCAAGCAAAGAGAAAAAAAAATTTATGGAATCACTCAATTCTGAGGAAAAAATGTGGTCACCCAGTAAATTTCCATTTCCAAAACTAACACCTGCATCAGATTAAATGTGCTCATTCGTCTGCAGTTAAAAAGGAGAAGCTCACACCTCGGAGGCTGTTGCACCAAGTGGACTGATGTGTCATGGCTCCAACACGAGAGACGTCAGTTGA
>JAQQAE010008182.1:0-15377 GCA_029823295.1 Pseudamia nigra | reverse complement strand
CCACACTCTTTCCTGTTCTGGTCCTTGTCTGTATCTATGAAGATTAACCTGTTTCTCCTGTGCCTCCAGACCTCTGCATCTTCCAGCCACCTGTTCCTGCCCGTCCTGGTTTGCGTCTGCTCCAGTTTCCCAAGTCCATCGTCCTGCTTCATCCCGACCCGTCTTGGTTCCCCTCCTTTGCCTCCTTGTCTCTGTTCCTTATTGCTTCCCCGTGTTTGAATATTCACAGAGCACTGTAAAACTCACTGAACTTAACTCCGCAGTGTTGTCCACTTCTCCCTTGTGACACATCCATACATTTGTCACTGTGTGGACTACTTTAACTGAGTCCTATCCAGGAGTCCTCACCCCCACCAGATCCCAGCAACATGCAGTACAGGCCAAAAGTTTGGACACACCTTCTGATTCAATGACTATCATGACTATTTCAATCAACCAATAATACTTTATTTACATTGTAGATTCTCACTGAAGGCATCAAAACTGTGCACGAACACATATGGAATCATGTACTTAAAGTATGAAACAAATGAAAACATGTCTTATATTCTAGTTTTTTCAAAGTAACCATCCTTTGCTCTGATTACTGCTTTGCACACTCTTGGCATTCTCTTGATGAGCTTCAAAAGGTCGTCACCCTGAAATGGTGTCGGAAAACCATTTCAGCTGACGACCTCATGAAGCTCATTGAGAGAACACCAAGGGTTTGCAGCGCTATCAAAAAAGCAAACCTGTCTGTGCATCTGAAGTCTAAACTGTTTGGGCTTATGCAGATTGCATCCAAGATCACAGATGTAAGATGGCATCTATCTTTAGAATCGACCCATGAACAGGCTGAATTAACACAAGCAAACAAGATAACACCTGATCCATGCCACACCAGTATCGACTGCTGCCATCTGGTAGAAGGTTTAGATTTTAATTTAAATTTTTGGTGTCATCTAAACAGATTTAAAAACTTTTGTCTTGCACTCTGTTAAACTTTTGAATGGTAACACCTGGGGTAGATTCAGTGAGTTTTTATTACTTACTGTTTATTATTGTGTGCTTTTTTTTTGAAATTGCTGAACTCCTTACACATTTGGTTTTAACACCAGTGTTTGGTTTTTAATCTAATGTATTGAATCATTTATTGCATTTGCCATGCGTTTATGTATGTTGCTGGAAGCCCAAGACAAATTCCCCTACATTATGAGACAATAAAGTGAATCTTGAATCTTGACCAGGGAGAAAAAGGGCAAAGTCTGGGCCTCTTGGCTTGTGCCTCTGCCCCATGACCCAGACCCAACTGAAAATGAATAGATGGATACAAACAAAAGCAGGACTTTACTAAATTTCTGCTGTTAAACCATTATCTAAAATGTTCTTCTTTTACCATCATGTTCATCTTGTGCCTTATATTTAGGTTATTTTGTATCCAGTTGCATTTTTCCCTATTTTTAGCTCATGTCTTTGAAATATTTTTTGCCTTTTCCTTTTTGCTGCATCTTTTAGATAATTTACATCTTCTTAACTCTTTTGCAAACACTTTATTTTGTTGCATCATATCCAGTTAAGGTCTTTCTTCATCATTTCACATGGCTTTGATGACTGTGACCTTTCAGAAAACTGCTGGCCCATTTCGGATTCTTGAGTCTTAGATTGGGAAATACTAGTGTAAACTATAACTACACATCCACAAGACTTCAAATGCAACATTATGCCTTCACTTCATTTACTCCATTACATATACCCAAGTAGTTTTTTTCAGAAAAATGTTCTTCTGAGCATACATATTTTGAAGAACACCTTTTACTCTTACTCAGCTACATTTGTAATAAAACTTCTACGCTGTTAAATATGGCTACATCTTGACGAGTTGGAGTAAAATGAACTAAAAATAAAAAAAACAAACAACAAAAAGAGCAAAATTGAACAAAATTATTAAGTAAATTGACAAACATGAACCAAAAAGCAAAATTGAAACTAAAATTAACCAAATGGCCAATGGAATGAACGAAACTTACCAATATGATGAATTAAATGAAGAAAAATTTGCGAAATACCCAACAAAATTCAACAAATACAAAATAAACAACAAAACTAGCAACTTTAAAAAAAATAAAGTGAATAAACAAAGAGGAACAAGATAACCAACAAAATTAAACATATTCAACAAAACAACCAAAAGAATTAACAAAAATGTTGAAAATAATGAACTAAATCAGCAAAAATGAACTAATTAAATGATAAATGGTGCAATAACCAGCGCCTTAGCAGTGTCTACTAATCATGTATTTTTACATTTTCCTAGTCCCACATCTGACCCTGGATTAATCACAAAAGATGTGCCCTTTACTTTGTGAGCACCTGTAGATAAATAAATGATATTAGAACAGTTAGTGCAGATTTTTATGAATACGTCCACATCTAATTGAATCATTATTATTCTTAATTAACAATACTTTTAACTGAGTACTGTTTCTGTTTCCTCTACCCACCACTGATTAAAACATGAAAATAAATAACATCAATGTGATTTTTTTTTGTTGCCTTTTCCTCTTTTTTCCCCCAGTAAGAATGGACTCCATTATTCCCCAAAGAAAAGGACAGATAGAGAAACACCTGATGGGTTCAAATACCCCGTCCACGTCTGCGTCGGTATAAAATGAACCATATGTGATCATTTCCATGTTGTGAAAGGCTTTTGAAGAGTTCTCTACAGAGGCAGAATCAGATGTTTACTCAGGATCCCTCAGATGACACCCGCCGTGTTTGATCTGCACAAACGGACACTTTAAAGTGGAAATGTACAGATGTACTGCAGTATCAGGGTCGACGGGCCACAGGAGTCCGCTAGATGCTTCAAACAGAGCCACTTTCATAACAGAATCACAGCAGAATACAAAACACGACAAAGTAGAAATGAGAGAAATGAGAAGTGACTGGCCTATTACAATGGCCTGCTGCAAATAGTCTTATGGTGCATTTAATGTGTAATAATTATCTTATTAGAAGCTGAAGGCAAAAAATATGAAATGTTTTGAACTTCTGATTAAAAGTAACTGTGGTATAAATGTAAACATAGGTTTCAAGATGTAGATTT
This sequence comes from Pseudamia nigra, assembly GCA_029823295.1. Classification (NCBI taxonomy): domain Eukaryota; kingdom Metazoa; phylum Chordata; class Actinopteri; order Kurtiformes; family Apogonidae; genus Pseudamia; species Pseudamia nigra. Next base: position 12,292 of record JAQQAE010008182.1, on the reverse strand, counting down.
TCTATATTTGTTCATTTCCTTGCATGATTTGCATTAAGTTGTACTATTTTTATTTGTTATTTGTTCATTGTCTTGTTATTTTTCTTCACCTTTGGTCTTTTCAGATGATTTTGTCCATTGTTTTGTTCACCTTGTGGACATTTTGCTCACTTTGTTGATTATTTTTTTTATTTTTCAATGTATGTTTATTACCTCCAGGAAGGAGTTTCCAGTATTTTTCCAGCTGTGTGTAGCTGATATAATGAAGATTTATTTTAGTGCCTATTCAGGAAATATGACAGATTTTTGTGCAGATCTGTTAAGAGTGTGCTATGGGCCTTGGCAGAGGACTGTGCTCCACTGAGTGCCATTCTAGTTTCATCAGTATTTGTTTATTTTCTATATTACATTGTTCTAAGGGTGAGTCTATCATCAGAACATTTAATGACCTATTAATATTTTATTTTTTAATGTATTATGTTTAGACCATATAGAGCCTCCACAGCCCTGTGAGGTAAGAGATCTAATGCAAACAGGATAATAATGTGTCCACCTGTTGACAACAATGTCTTCTTAATGACTTGCCTGATTAAATAAATGTCAAATAAAATAGTGATTATAACTTTGCTTTCTGAGACTGAATAAAAAACTTAATATGGTGTTCGCAAAAACATTCAACCCTTTTTGCTCATGATTGTTTTGTTCATTTATATTCATTTTTAGTGTGTTATTCTATAACTTCTGTTGAATTTTGATCATTTCGTTCCTCATTGTATTCATAACATCCCGTTTAAGATGCTTTATGTTCACTATCTGGACAACAGTATTGGCTGTGACATCTGTGAGAGGTTGGACAAATTTTGGGTGATAAGCACTAAATTGTCGACAACAACCAAAATACAGAAGCAAACAGAAAATTAACAAAATAATAAAAAATAAAAAATAAACAAACAATCCTCCCCAACAAAGCTGGGGTAGGATAAGAAAGCAAAGTTAGGAAGGGGAATGAAAGTGTGTCACTTTGACATCTGGAAGATGCATAAAACATCTGAAATGGGTTTGAGACAGAATCACACGTTTGCTTTCTCCACTAGAGGGCGCTTTAACGGGCATTTACACCATGTTATTACTGCATTAAAGTGTGGTGAGACAGAAATACTTACAAATTCAATTCAATTCAGTTCTATTTGTATAGCGCCAATCATAATGAAAATGCTCCAAGTAATTGCAGAAGTACACAGACTGTTGCTGCCTGCGTTTTAAATACACTGTTATTTCCCTCTGCTGTCATTCATCTTTCCACCTATCATTTCACATCGGACTGTCTTAAAATAGTGATGTATGTCACAAAATAACCAACAAAATGAACAAATATGGGACCAAAATCAATGATGAATTGACATTATTTCCACATTTTTTACCGTGAAGGAATCCACATATAGTAATGATTAATGATTACAATGAACATCGCAATTCAACAAAAATGAAACAAACAATAAAGAAATGTTTTAAAGTGAATAAAATAAGCAGCAAAATGAATAGAATAAACCACTAAATTCACAAAATGAAGATAAATTAACATAATATAAATAATTTCATCCGGTAGATGTTAAGTAATGACCAAAATTAGCCACAAAGTGAATAATATAATCAACAAAATAAACAAACTAATCAACAAACAGAACAGAAATAAATATTCAAAGAGCAAAATAAGCAACAAAATTAAGAAGTGAATAAAATAATCAGCAAAATGTTAAAAATAAGCCAACAAATTAACAGAAACCAACATGAAATGAACAAAATCATCAAAAATACATATGAACACAATACACTCAACTGTTAAAAAAACAACTAAAAAATAATCAAAATGAACGGTAGTGAACATAATAAGGAAAAAAATGGACAAAGTAAACAACAAAATGATTTTATTAACACTCAAAAAAGCAGAATTTAAAAAATTAAGCCCACTCTTAACAAAACTGTGATTATTTAAAGAAAGTATTTTTACAGAACCTGGAGTTATATATAAAATTCTCATTTAAATATTGAGGAGGATGAATCCCCCTGAAGCCCACACCTCTGGTCACAGATGTATTACATTTTCAGTCAGTGAGTTTTGATGCACCATCCAAGAAACAACCCACCTATACAATCCCACTTCCCAAAAATGTTGTGTCATTGTGTAAGATGTAAACAAAACAATTAAAAACACAAAAAGAATGTGAGAATTTGCAAAATACTGAATCTCAACATTAAGTTGAAAATATCACAAAAACCATACAGCAAATGTTGAAACTAATAAATACTGTATATTATTTGTAAGTGTCTCATTTGGAACGTGATGCTACAGGTTTCAAAATAGCTGAATTTGTGGCAACAAGCGGAGTGTGTTGTGCAGGGCATGAAAAACACCTAGTGGAAAACTCTCACAGTTATTGAGGTTCAGTGTGACCAGGTTACAGTAGTAGGGTTGTGTGAGGAAGGGCATCCGACGTAAAAAAAAACTATGCCAGATCAAACTTGCGAATCATTGGTATTTCGCTGTGGGGACCCCTGAGGGGAGCAGCCCAAAGGAGAAGAAGTGTGAACAGGTTAGTAACATGACTTGGTTTGAAAAGAGCATCCCAGAGAGGCTGAATCTCTCTGAAGTAAGTATAATGAGGGTTCAGCACACTGTCAGAAGGGGAAAAGGCTGAAAACCAAATGTGGATGAGTGCAATCGTAGAGCCCTCTGCATGAAAAACAGGCATGATTCTAGATTGGCCATCACTGCATTGGCTCAGGAACACTTCAAAAAATGACAGTGTAAGCTCTACCAAGGAAAGAGGAAGCCCTCTATAAACCAGATCCACAAATGCACTGCCTTCTCTGAGCCTGAGCTGATTTAAGATGGACTGAGGCCAAGTGGAAAACTGTCCTATAGTCTGACAAGTCCACATTTAAAATTCTGCACCTAAATCATGGACATGGCGTCCATGATGTGGTCTGGGCCAAAGAGGAGAGGGAGCATGTTTCTTGTTATCAGTACTCATTTCAGAAGCCATGGGGGCATGTGATGGCATGGGGGGGCATCAGTGCACATGACATGAGTAACCTGTGCGTTTGTAAAGGAGACATTAGTACTGTACAACATCTACAGATTTTGGAGTAACCTATACTGGCCAATAGACACCGTCGTTTTCAGGGAAGGTCTTGTTTATTTCAGCACGTATTCAAATAGCATGACTCTGTGGTAGAAGAGCATGACTGGAAACAGCATGACTGGCCTGATGTAGTCTTGACTTGTCACAGACTGAATATGCTTGGTGCATTATGAAACATAAAATATATTACATAAAATATATAGTACACCCTGGATTGCTTATCAGCTAAAATCCTCCATCAACAACGGGAAAACATTCCACTTTCAAAATGACACTAATTGGTCTCCTTGGCCCCCGACCCTCACGAGGATTAAGGGGTAGAAAATGGATGGATGGTCTCCTTGGTTCCCAAATACTCACAGAGAAAAGTGACACTAATGTGGGAAACATGACCCTGGCTCAACTTTTTTGAAATGTGTTGCCAGCCTCAAATTCTAAATAAGAAGGTATTTTTCAAAAACTTTGTGGTCTGTGCCATTTTCACTGAAATAAGTTTTTATGGTTTTCCAACCATCTCATTCAGTTTTATTGACATTTTATAATCGACTTAACTTTTTTGAAAATAGGGTTGTGTCGTCATTCCTCCCCTCATTCAGCTTCCTCATGCATGTCCACAAACTCCCCGTAATGAGGTTATAGGTGAGAGACAGCTGATAAAAGCTGGTGTTGTGTCTCCATGTCTTTACTCGGTGTTTCTCTTGCAGAGTAAACTGCTGTAATTGCAGCCTTTCTTATGTTAATGCCTCCAGTTTGTAAAGCATTAACCAGAGCCCATGATAACCTGTCTCTGGGATCTAACTGGCACCCTTCAGACTTTCCACTCCATTTTATACACATCAGAAGTTTCTTTATCTGCAGTGGCTTAAAAGCAGCTTTAGAAGATAGTTTTCATTTTTTCTCCTAAAAGGTTTTAGATTAAAATCCAAAAAAGAAATGTGGCATCTCCTTCAAATCCAAACTAAAAAATCCACATAGCAAAGCACTTTCAACTTTTAAATGCAAATGATATTAAAATGGCGCTTACTTCGTTAATTCGGATTTAATGTTGTAATGAACAAAATAATGCAAAAGATGAACAGAAAATGAAAAAATGTAATAAAAAAGAATCTGAAAAATGATCAAAATATGCATGAAATAAACCGAAATGAAAATAATCTGTCAAATGAACTTAATATCCAACATTTACATAAATAATCAATCAAATGAACAAAATAATCTGCAAATTTTATAAATATGTATGAATGAGATGATCAACAAAATGAACAAAATAATCAATAAAATAGAGGAAAACAATTAACAAAATAGAAAAAATAGCAAAAAAATTAACAGTGTCCAAATCATGACTAAACAAGAGCAAAATAACCAAGAACGCTGAGGAAATTGATCAAAATAATAATAAATAATAAGCAAAACTAAGAAAAAGAGAAATTACAAAAAAATAAGAAAAAACTGTCTACAAAATGACAAAATAGTTTGTACAGTTAACAAAACATACACAGAATGAACAGGAAAATTAGTAAAATAAACAAAATTTAACAAAAATAATCTGTGAAATGAGCACCACTGCAACAAACAGCAAAATACTGAAAACACAATAAACAAAATAAAGAAATTAATCAATAAAATTAGTAAAACTCAATGGGATAATCATCAAAATGAAGAAAAATTAACAAGACAATAAACAAACTGTGCACAAAATGAAAAAAATCCAAACAAGGGACAAAGTCTGACTAAAAATGAATGATGATCAACCAAATGAACCACATTAAAACATTAACAAAATAATTAAAATAGTAGCAAAAAATACTGCAAAAAAATCAACAAAACAATGAAGAAAATGAACAAACTAAACTACAGTAATAAAATTAAACTGCACTTTAACCAATAAAACAAGGGAAAATGGTTAAAAAAAAAGACCAAACTGTCAGAGTGACCAAAAAGAAACTGAATAATCTACAAAATGAGAAAAAAACACCAAAAATTAGGAAAGTAATCAAGGGAGTGAAATAAAATTGACAAGGTAACAAATAAACTTTACAAAATGGACAAAAGCTGCAAAATAATCAGCAAAACAAGCAAATGGTACATAACATGAAAAAAAAATCTAAACAATGAACAAAATAGCCACAAAATGACAAACAACAACAATATTATAAAAACATCGAACAAAAAAGAACAAGTTCATAAGCAAATGTAAAAAATTGAACAAAAATTGCAAAATTATTAACAAATAACAAAGAAAATAAACAAACTGACCAAAAATGAACAAAAATGCCCACAAAACAAAAATTCTGAAAAAAATGAACAAAACATCCATCGCAATTAATAAAATCGTACAAGATAATAAACAAACTTCACACAATAAAAAAAAGAACAAAGTAATTCAAACAGGCAGTAAAAAAAACAACAAAATAATCAAGACCGTGAATAAAAATGAAGTTTTGCCAAAAAATGAGCAAATAGTCAAAAGCATGAGCAAAAATAATTAAGATTATTGACACAAATCAACGAGTAAAAACAAACTCAACAAACTATTCATAAAATGAACAACAATGAAGATAAAATGAGGGAAATCAACCGGTAATACTAATGTGTCAGAGTAATAAACCTGTCGGACACGTGTTTTTATTGATCAGACATGTGTTTTATTGATCAGACATGTGTTTTTATTGATCACATAGTCCAGCGGCTAAAATGATCCTACAATTACAGCGGCCACGGTGCATCTGGCGGCAGTGATTCACGGCTCCCTGCGCGTAACAGGCGGGGTGATGTTTAATCAGATTACTGCTGTGTGCGCGCGTGTGTAGGGAGAAGGGGAGGGTGGCGTCGGCGACCTAGGGGGTCGGTGGTCTATGGTGGAGCTGCATGGCCGACAGAGATGCTCACACACACCAGAGAGCGAGAGGGGGAGTGAGGAGCTGGAAGCGGAGCAGCCTGGAGAAAAGTTTGGGACTCCTTGGAAACTTCAACTCTTCGCTGCTCATTCACACCGGACACTCCACTCGCCATCCACGCACGCTTCTCCCGTCACCCCAGACCCCTCAGCTACAAAAACAACTCCTGCTTTCCTTCTGTTTTGGCTCCAGGTACGCGGACGCGGCGTGGACCTGTTGGCTCACTTCCCTCGTACTTTTTTCGTTTGGATTTTACGCGTGAAGAGAGCGGACACACGAAGCGGAGGAGGCGTGGATTCGCAACTCCTGCGTGACCACAAGCGAGTGGGTGATGTGACCCCCCGTGGGACTCCAATGACCACCTCTCTCGTTCGCTCTGAAACACACGTGAAGCAGCCACGGCGCGTCCATGTCCACGCTGTAGCCAACATGACTCCGTCCGGCGCTTTGTCGGAGACTTGTCAGCTCCTTTTACGCAGCCGCGCGTATCCGGAGCTGTGGGAATAAGACGTGACCCCGTGTTTTCTGGAGAAGACTTGTACTGAAGCGAACCAGCTACCGTGCACGGTTTTTTTGGGAGAGAGCGACGATGCGAGGCACTTTGGGCGCATTCATCCAGTCCTGCGCGCTGCTGCTGCTGGTCCGGGCGGAGCAGTGGAGGCTGAAGGACCCCGCAAACTGCGAACTCAACAGGGACGTAAGTCGGTGCACTGGAGCCCAAAGTTTTCCCCACACTTTTTCGAAATGACAGACCGTTCCGACGCAAGTCATATATTTATAAGTGACGACAACGAGTAGATTCGTGCGTAAATGAATGTTTTTGGCAACTTTAAGTGCGATTTCATAATATTGCAACGTTTAAATTTTATCTTCAGCGGAGCCATTTGAAGTGAAGTCACAGTTTTGAAGACATAAAGGTCTACAAAATGAAGAAAATATCCACTAAGTGAACAAAAATAATGAAGAAAATTAACAGAAATATATGAAACAATCCACAAAATGAACAGAAATGTAAAAAATAAGAAAATAATAAACACAATGAACAAAAACAATCAGTAAAATGAACTCAAATTAAGAAAATAATCAGCAAAATGAACAAAAGGTAATAACATAATTAAACAATATGAACAAAATATCCACAACTTAAATAAAAATAATCAGTAGGATCAACAAAATGAATGAAACAATCTGCAAAATGCATAGAAATGAAGAAAACACAATGAAGTAAGGAAGATCATGAACAAAACAATTCACAAAATAAACAAAACTGACCCAAATAATGTACAGAATGAACAAAATAAACACAATGTTAAAACAAAAGAAAATACATACATTATCAGAAATGAATGAAATAATCACTGACGTGAATAAAATGAATAAAATAATCAACAAAATGACAAAAATGAAAAAATAATGAGCAATATAATCAAGACAATAAACCGTGCGGGAAGAATCTAGAAAATGAACATAAATGAAATAAATATTTTGACAAAGTGAAGCGGATAATCTATGAAAGAAACAAAATATCAACATCTATAAGCATGAACGGAACACAAGAACTTTTTCAAAATAAAAATGATTAAGATAATGAACAGAATTAATCTATATGTTCAAATTAATACTAAACATTTAAATCCGGGCAAATGTAACATGCTCTTAATTTTGTGTCATCAGTAAAACAGTGTATTATCAGCATAATTTTCAGAACAGATTCAAAAACATAACACTTGCTTGACCCAGGGTTTGAACCAATACATGATCATGATGATTTCATGCACAGGTTTGTCATTAATTCATGATGCTCAGTCTGAAGAAATGATGGCCCTATGACATTTCCAAATGTTTCCAATGGTTCTCACTCCAGTTCAGGATACTTGGAAACACTCTGATAACTTTATATATAACTTTATATATCCCTCTCCAGCTTTGTGTCCATCAACAATCCATCTTCTCAGATCTAAACTCATTTCTTTTGTTCTGACATGATGCTTTTACAAGTGATGCCACATAATCTTTTCTGAAGTGAATATTGGACAAATGTTACAGTTTAATGTCAGTTCACACACACAGACCAGAAGTCAATTCTTCTTGAGGTTAATAATATTGGCTCTGGACATTTTCATTTTCCTGAAATAATTGTGTTATTGTTTGCTAATCAAAACAACTTACTGTTTCTAAATGAAATTAGCAGGCTTTGAAATACGGCACTTTTTTAAAACAGCAATTTAGAAAATTAAAAAAAAAAACCCAAAATATCGGGTGCTAATAATTTTGACCCCGATAGTATCTCACACTTACTGTACTTCGTCATTAGTTAAGGGCTATGAATTCATGGCTACTGCATACATGAGTGGCAATGTTCATTCCAGACTGATGCATTTGTTCAATCTTTTTGTAACATTCTTCCTATTTTAACAAATGTAAACTGGTCATTAAACTCACGCATTTAATTGCTGCCTGACCCAAATGTCAGAACATACACTGATAAACTGAAAAGTGTCTGTATGACACATGAAGAGTTTTTTTCTGAAGTTACGTTGCACCATTGCCTTACTGACTTGTGTCCCAAACCAAGTCACTACAAAGTAACATCAAAACAAAGTCATAGGTGCAAAACATGCAGAAGACATAAAAGAGTCAAAAAGTCTGAAGAGCATAGAAGTTGGGGAAATTGCAATTAAATAAAACAAAAAAATAATTATTCAGATTAATTGACATTGAAAGTAGTCATATTTATCCAGCTCACTATGTTGCATTTTCTGTAAACCAGTAGTTATTTCAGTAATATCATAGTGTATTGGCTTCATGTTTATTTACCATTGCTGCATTTTAAAGTCACATTCAGCATTCAGATACCAGTTTCCAGCGGTGTAACCATCCCTGAAGTGAATTGTTTGTTTGACACTCAGGTCCCAAGTGGCTTGTTAATAAGTCATTATCAGCCTGTTAGTCGTCTGTCTAATAAACAGTCCCTGCAGACAGGACGACGGCTTCGCTGCTTGGTGTCAGACACGTTCACAAGTGTCAGGAATCAGCACCTGAGACATGGTGGCATTAAACAGAAACGCATCAAAACCATCAAATCCTACCAACGCTGCTGTAAGTTGACAGTTTCTGAGGCTGGTAATTCTAATTGACAAATCCTCTGCAGCACAAGTAGATCCTGGTCTTTCTTTTGTAGGACTGTCCTCATGAGTGTAGGCATACATTTCAGTGGGGATGGAGGGATTCATCCCCCTTAATATTTGTAAAATGTGCATTTGTCCCCCCAATAAAACACTGTACTTTGGATAATATGCAGTTTTTATGTCTAAAAATCATTTAGAAGACTTTGTTAACAACAGTCCATGTTAATGAACAAAATAAGTTAAGCTGACTGCTTTACCCAAAAGTTCATTTTGTTGCTTATTTTCTTTATTTTTGTTCATTTTCTTGCTTATTTGGTATATTTTTACTCATTTTGCTGCATTTTTTTCTCATTTTATTTATTTTACCATTTTCTTGATCAATTTTACTCATTTTCTTGACTATTTTGTTTGTTTTCCCTAATTTTTCTTGTTATTTGCTTCAGTTTTGTGCAATTTATTCATTAGTTAATTCATTTTGTTGATACATTTGTGTAATTTGTGTTGATTTGTAAAAAAAAAGTGCATTGTCTCAATTTTTTCTTTTTGCATTTTGGTAATTTTTTCTCATTTTCTTAATTATTTTGTTAATATTTATACTTATTTCACTGATTATTTTCTCCATCTTTGCTCTTTTCATTTTTTACTCCACCCATGTTTAGACAAAATCTCGACCTATGCTCATGAGAGACAGTTTCAACATAGAGGTGGTGTTTCTGATGACAGCACATAGGACACAATGTTGCTGGAATTTTTCAGATTCTTAATCTCTCAAAGTAATGATTGACTGTCTTTACTCTTTCCTTGAGTGTTTGTCACCATAATTGGATTTGTACAGCAGTTGTAGTGACTACTAAGGTTACTGATTCTCTACCCACCCTTCCTCCGGTCTAAAACACATTAAGAAGTAAAGAAATGGCACAAATTTAACTGTGAAATGAGAAACGTTCCAGGTGTCTACCTCATAGATGTGATGAGAATACAACATCAGAATACAACCCTGACAATGAAACTAAAATGTGACTACTTTGGACAATGTAAAATATAAAACATGATCTGACCTTTTAAACACTTTTTTCTTTTCTGTATACTTCCGTACATGTTCTTTCACCATTTGGATATCTCCTGTATGGTGTGTCCAAACATTTGATCTTTTTTAATCAAAGTTGTGTTTTAGTTGCCAAACATGGATCTTGTCTCCTTATTTGTCTCTATTTGTAGTAAAATTCAATATTCAAGTCAGTTACTGATCAGCTTTTTAACACAAGTCAATAACTGTCGGAATCAAAGACTACCTTTGTTCTTCTGATTTGGAGGTTTGTGTCTGGAAACTTTTAGTTAGCCTTTTCTGTGGCTTGTATTTTGCATGGAGACCAGTGGGCAATGTGGGGATGTTCAGTGAGGCTGATGTGGAAGTAACTTTAAGTTATAATCCTGGCATTTGGCCGCTGGGTAACTGTTCGTTCGGCTCCAGGAAACCTTTTTCCCATAAAGATGCATTGGACTTCTATCTGAAAATACTAAGAGAATACATTTTTGTTATGAGTCATTATGGTCTCAAACATATTATAAGTAATGTTGTGGTCCATCTTTAACTTTTTGCTCCGTTATTAAGATATTACTGTAAATAATAACAAATCACTGCCGTGCTGGGGTTGGATTGACATGTCGCTATGGTAACAACTCGCTAGTGAAGTTGGACTGATATGGACCATCACATTTTCTGTTTATTCAATATGGGCATATATTTACCTGAGATACACTTGACTGCAGCTGTGGGTAAGTGTTTACACTAACAACACCATAATATGACTTTGTTTGACACTGCATGGTGAAGTTTTACTGCGTCAGTAAGCTAGCGACTAATATTACCGTATTTTTCGGACTATAAGGCGCACTTAAAATCCTTTAATTTTCTCAAAAATCGAAGGTGCGCCTTATAATCCAGTGCGCCTTATAGATGGATTTTTCCTGGTTTGTGCTTGCGGTAAAATTGGTTCAAAGTCAGTATGTGGTACATATGTGGCACTCAAAAATCTGTCAAAATGCTTTAGTTTGACTTTTTGTTATTGTAGAAAGCCTTGAATAAATGTTTAATTCATAATATTTTTAATTTTTAATAAAGTTTGATTTATCTAAGTTTTGTGTTGCGTAATGCGCCTTATAATCTGGTGTGCCTTATGTATGGAAAATAAACAAAAATGGATTTTTTGAGGGTGCGCCTTATAATGAGATGCGCCTTACAGTGCGAAAAATACGGTAGCTTTACCCCCTGGCATGAACGCTCAGTTAGCCCCGCTGTCATTTGTCCAAATATGGTTACATCCTGTTTTTGGTTCCAAAACGGCAGCCAGGAAATGACAACTCGATTGACTTCAAAACGGCCCTTCATAAACTAATGGGTGACGTCACGGTCACTTTGTCCAGTTATATATACAGTCTATGGTCAGTCCCCATAAAAGATCATGTTAAAATATCCATCAGAAATGAACATGGTTATAACATGGTACCTGGTATGTATCTGAACACTATACAGAAGGTTGATTGTTATATACAGTGGATATAAAAAGTGTATACAACCATGTTAAAATGTCAGGTTTTTGTGATGTTAAAAAATGAAACCACAGTGCATGATTTCAAAACTTTTCCCACCTACAACCTGTACAGTTTTGTTGAAAACAAACAAATATGTTGGGAGAAAAAAAATGTTAAAATTTAAGAAATGCACAATATGCTGGTTGCATGAGTGTGGTGGTTTGGTAGAGATGCACAAAATCTGCACTCCTATTGATATTAATCAAATCACAACTGTAACTGCAACTGTAACCATCCATCCATCCATCGTCTACCACTTATCCGTGGGCTCGGGTCACAGGGGCAGCAGCTTGAGCAGGGAAGCCCAGACTTCCCTCTCCCTGGCGACACATCCAGCTCCTCTGGGGGGACCCCGAGGTGATCCCAGGCCAGCAGAGAGACATAGTCCCTCCAGCGCGTCCTGGGGCTTCCCCGGGGCCTCCTCCCAGTGGGACATGCCCTGAACGCTTCACCAGGGAGGCGTTCAGGGGTCATCCGAACCAGATGCCCAAGCCACCTCATCTGGCTCTTCTCGACACGGAGGAGCAGCGGCTCTACTCTGAGTCCCTCCCGG
>JAQQAE010008181.1:0-15377 GCA_029823295.1 Pseudamia nigra | reverse complement strand
ACAAGGGAAAGACTCTCGTCCCTGGGTGGGCTCGAACCACCAACCTTTCAGTTAACAGCCGAACGCGCTAACCGATTGCACCACAGAGGGCACAAAGTCATTATCCAAGATACCACTGTATTATTTTGACTTAAACCACTGCAGCTTTGTGGCATCTCATATGTGATGGTCTGTTTGAGCCAATATTATTTGTAGTCGTAACAGGCAAAAACCACTCCGTTACTGTCGGTACAGAGAAAAGATAGTCTATCATCGCTTTAAGAAATGAATGTCAGTCAGTCTGAAAAATCTTGTGAACTTTGAATGTGTCCCCAAGTTCACTCACCAAAACCATCAAATGGTATGTGAGGTCTCGTAAATTAGTGGTTTCTGAGGCTGGTAATTCTTGATCTTTGTTTTCTGCAATGGCCTTCATAAGAACCAGTTTCATTTTAGTGTTTGTGTCTTTTGTGATAATGTGTAAAATATGATGGGCTGTCTTTGTCTTTACTGCTTCTTAACATAATATGAGTTTGTGCAGTAGTTGTAGTAGCACAAACAGGGCTGTTAACTCTGTATCCAGCGTTCCTAGACAACTGATGGTCTAAACCACATTAAGAAGGCAAAAACTGGCACAAACTAACTCACCTGTGATTTGAATTCCATTCCAGATGATATCATGAATTTGATGAGAGAATGCAAAGCTATCATCAAAGCTAAATGTGGCTCCTTTGGACCATTAAACATATAATCCCTGTTCTGGATTGTCAAAAAATGTTTTATTTATGTCCAAGTATTCTTTGGCTTGGATACATGGCAAGGAGTGTTAAATTAATTCCATTCCAACCCACCTGCAGAAATAATGGAAGACTTAAAATAATATCCTCAGATGTTTGAAAACTCTGAATACCAACTTTTCGTAACAGTGATGTTACTAAATCAGAGAAACCTTAGATAGAGGTGCTGGGGATGGATATGGTAGCTCTAGCAAACCCACAGACTCCCACACAGGAGACTGGGGTTCATGTGCTGCTTCATGTGCTTTTCATGATTTGTATTTTTCAGCTTTTTCCCTCTAACTGTATTCCTATCTCCTTTTTCCCTAATGCTAATTAAATAATTTAATACCTAAGCCTAAATAATCTGTGATGCACATACAGAACACCTAACTGTCACACAGAAGGAATGTTGTTTTTATTAATATTACAAATTTTATGTATCTGAATCCTTTAACCTTTTCAATTTGCATAATGTGCTTTTCTCAGCAGGCAAGGAGAGGGGCTGTGTAGTGAAGACGAAACAGAAATTACTTAAAGTTGTAACACTGTTGGCAGCTACTGGGGCACTATTCATTTGGCTTCAAGAAGCCGTCATGGTCACAACCATTTTGTTTGGATTTTCTGATACGTGATCTGGTGGTCCATCTTTTATGTTTTGCTCTGTTATTAAAATGTTAAGACGGACAGACTGGAAAATTTAATATAATTAAACAGTGTTTAATGATACTTTAATATAAATTATATGGTTTTCATATCATAGTTTTAACTTGCAAGCATTTGTTTATTTGTTTATATTTGTATGCTTTTAACCTGACGTTTCCTGTGACTAATTGCAAAACATGCACCTGGTGTCCATTTGGCTGACCTGAGCACACCTGATCTAGTTAGCAAAGTTGGGGCCTTTTATAAAAGCCAGAGCAGAACTGTAAAGACAAGAACAGAGCATGGAGGACCTGCAGAAAATCCAGCCAGGGACTTGACCAAGGAGCCCACAAGAAAACCCCAACCATGTGAGGTCAGCACCACAAACAATGGGTGGGTTGACCAAGTAAAATTGTGTGTGTGTGTGTTTGTGCGCCCTCCCTATTGGTGACTGTTCTGTTTCTCGATCCCCTTGCAGATACCCAAGGAAAACAGAGGTTTGGCAGGGAAAGGAGGCCATGACGTTTTCCAAGGCCTTGTCCTTCGAGGAATTTTTATGGTGGCATTATGTTTATCATTGAATTTAGAAAAACTTCAACGTCCCATTTTGCTTAGGATTTTATTTTTGCACTGCACCCTCCAAAGAACTTTATTTAATACAAAGCCATTGCATAAACAATGCTTCACCTTGACATTCTGGATGCACATCTAATAGGTTCTCAATGTTCAGTCCTCACGCTGATGCCTTTTAAACAGCTGAATTCAACTCTATAAGAATGAGGACAGTTTGGTCAAGCATGTATGAACAATCAGTTTCATTATGAGGATTTTGTTTTATTTAAAAAACAGTCAAAAGCAAGTGAAGAAGTCTAGTTTCCTCTCAGAGAACTTGGATTAGAATATACTAAAAGGTAATTATGGATTTTTGTGTTTTTTAATTTCATGCCCCTGACAATTATAACATATGTATAACCCCAACAAACTTATCTTCATGTACAACAATACAGCTTCTGTGTCTTTTCTTATTATTAAAACCGAGGACTCTAAAAGTAATGTTTTAAGTATCAAAATTCTTACTAAGAGGTGGAAAAACACACAACTCAGTTTCAGATAACTGGACATGGAACAAATCATTTGAAATTCTGGATATTCCGAAATATACAATCACTGTCCTTAGTCAGTCTTCTAGGCCTCACCAAATTCTCCAGAAAGACCAAATTCATTTTGACGTCCTGGGATAGAGTGCCAGGGACTCCATGGCATGGACAGGAAAAGGGTGTGGTCAACAGGAGCTCATTTGAATTTAAAGCAAAATACATTTAAACCAAGGGGCAACGACCGGGACTGTTCAGTGAGGCCAATGCAGGATTAATTTTAAAATGTAATCCCACCGCTTGGCCGCCGGGGAACTGCTCATCCAGCTCCAAGAAGCCCTGATTCCCATAGATACATGTGACTTCTATCTGAAAATACTAAGCGAATACATTTTTTTTTTCATGGGTCATCATGATCTCAAATGTTTTTGGACTCTCTAATAAGTAATATGGTGGTCCAGCTTTAACCTAAGTATGTTTACACTAACAACACCATAATATGCTGCGTGGTGAAGTTTTACCACATCAGTCAGCTAGCGGCTAATATTAGCTTCCCATGAGTCCCTTGGCATGAACGCTTCGTAAGCCCTGCTGCTGTTTGTCCAAATATGGTTCATCCTGTTTTGGCTCCAATATGCCGTCCAGAAAGTGACAACCCAACTGGCCTCAAAACGGCTCTTCAGAAACTAATGGGTGACGTCACGGTCATTTTGTTCAGTAATATATACAGTCTATGATTTTAAACAGATAATTTGCTACAGGGCTGAAAATAAGGAGCGTGTAGGCATGGTAGAATGACGGAATTCTGTTGTATCTTGAGCTAAAATTTAAAATAAATACTTTGCCATGTAAAAATGAAATGAGAAGTGATTCTAATGCTGTCTTATTGACCAAGATAATCTTCTTATTGCTATAGGTTGAAAGGAGTTGCACATCACATCATAAGCCTATTTACCGGTGCAGCTCTCGGGCCCTGATCGGTGCAGACATGATCCTCTGCTCTCCACTGCTTATTGTACTGGGGCTTGGTGAGCACTGAGTTAATTGCCATTTTGTTTGGTACCAGGATGAGCGCTGCATGCTAAGTACTGCTGCACACATTAGACCCAGAGCAGTTTATTTCCAGACTTTCATCCAGCACTGTCTGACAGATAGTAAATGTTGGATGGGTGATTGTGTTAGCAAGGTGGATGTGGATTTCCCCCGTGAGCTTAGAGATGTCTGGAAAGCACCTAGCAGTTGCAGCACTGAAATGTGACGTGATGTGGAAGCTGTGGTCTACATGGAAGGTAATCAAAGTGAGTAATACTTCATCTAAAGAGTTATACTTCATCTCTCAGTCTCGCTGGTCAAACTCTGACCCCACAGGGAGCGATCGGTACACACCTGTTCCATGTGCCGCACTCGGACTGCACTTTATTGTTCATAATCACAATTATTTTGAACACTTGTGTTAATTTTCCTTTTTATTTCAGTTATTTTTGTATTTGTGTTCATTTTGCATATTTTTTTGTGAATATATGTTCATTTTTGCACATTTTGTCGCTTATTTTCATGTAGCTTTTGATCATTTTCTGATTATTTTTGTTTTAGTGTTCAGTCATATCAAATGAACATTTTACTGTTCATTTCTGTTTATTTCATTAGACTGAGTATTTGGTAATTTTTGTTTTTTCTTTTGTAGTTTTTAAAATGTTGGTTAGTTTTATGGATTTATACAAAATTACTATTACATTACTTTGATTTGTGTTCATTATGTTTTAGTGTAACTCAAAATCAACAAATGAGTATTTTTTTATTTCTGTTTATTTTCTGGAATATTTTATATATTTAAATGTATCATATTTTGCTGCTACTGTATTTGTTGAGTAATATCACTACTTTTCATTGTTACAAATTTCTGGGTTGTTCATTTTGTGCATATTCTTTCATGATTGTTTGGCTCATTTTTGTTAATCATTGTTTATTTAGTAGTCACAGCATTAAATCAAAATCTGAATTATTTTTCTTAATTCATTTATTTTGTGTTTTCTTTTTGTTTGTTGCTCATTTACCTAATTTTCTGGGGGTTTTGTTGCAAATTTTGTGGACATATTTTCAAATTTTCTGTTCATTTCTGTTTAATGGACAATTTTATTCACTGTCACTGTTTTCGCTATTTTGTACATTTTGTTAGTCTGATTTCACAATTATCAATTTTTTGTTCATTTTGTGACATATTTGTCCATGAATTTGATGGATATTTTGTCAATTTTTTCTTCATCATGACCAACTTTTTGTTCACTTCTAATGTTTCAATTTACTATTTTTCATTGGTAAAATTTTTATTTCTGATTCTGTTAATTTTGTGGATATTTTGTTTTGTTGATTTTTCATTATTTTGTTTAACATGTCCACAACATTAAATCACATAGACAAAAATTGATTTCTTTTTCATTTCTGTTCATTCTGGTTTTTTTGTGTGGATTTTTGTGTGGATTTTGCTTTTTTTGGTTCATATTTTAACATTTTTTGTATTATTTAATGGATTTAATCCCTGTTCTCAAATTTAGATAAAAATGATGGAGGTTAGCAGTTTTATACAATTCTGTGTTTTTATTTTTAATATACTTTGTATTGTTTAGTTTTTTTCCTGTTAATTTTGTGTGTTTTCGCATCAATAAATTTCAGTGAACAAAATGAGCATTTTTGGTTAATTTTTGTTCATTTCATTTTGTTTATTTTGTTGTTTATTTTGTACATTTTAAAAAATAATTTTGCTCATTTTTGGTTTCCTTTACAATCTAAAGCAGTATCAATGCTTTAAGAATCCACTAGACCACAGAAAATGAAGTGTTTGCTGCTTGACATTTCCTTACTCTCTTGTACTGCACCGTGTGTGTTTCCAAAGACTCCAGCTGCCTCTGCAATGTGGAGAATGAAAACAGCACACACCAGGATAACAAAAGAACAGTCCATCCATCCAACTATCATAAAAGACACACTGACACGCACAGCCCAGTGACATATTGGCAGGAATGAGCTCAGGCACAAACTGGGGACTGTGAGGGATTTACCAAATGGACTATTCTCTTCTGTGCAGCAGCCAGACGAGCTGCCTGGATGAGCTCTATTCACCATTCCTATCTCGTAGCAGCAGCCTTGCGGGTTCATCCATCTCCATTTCCCACTCCATGTCGTCATGTCTTCAGCAGCAGCTCAGCCTTAATCAATCTAATTACCAACCGCAGAATAGACCCCAGACCTTCTACCTGCCTTCCACATCCTCAGTGCCTTTGCTCTAAACATCACCGACACTGACAGAACTGATTAAAAAGTACGTGATTTCCTGAGAATGAAAGCAGCAGTGGGCAAAGTAAACAGTAACGGTTAGATGCACACATAAAAATACTGTATGTTCTTGAGTAAAAGTAAAAAAAATATGAGTGAGTAAGTTCATTTTGTGTTATTTGTCGCAGCCTTATTTTTTCCCATTCCTGGTCATTTCATGATTCATGTTCATGTTCAAGAAAATGAATAAAAATGATGAAAATCCACAAAAAAATTGACAAAATAAGTAACAAAATTGGAAAAATCAGCAAAAAAAAAAAAAAAAACCCAAAACAAATTGAACAGATAAGTAACAAAATAATTCCCAAAACAAACACTGTAACAAAATCATGTAAGAGTGAACAAAACAAAATCAAACTTTAAAAAAAGAATCCAGAAAGAAGATCAGAAACATGAACAAAAAGGACCAAGAAAATGAATAAAATAAGCGACAAAACAAAAAAGTACTTCAATGTATCATTGTGCAGTAACAAGAACACAGAACAAAATGTACAGAAATATTAACAATAGAACAAAAAATGAACAAAATGAAAAAATAATCAAGAAAATGCACAAAAATGAGCAAAATAATAAAAAAAAATGAAAACTGCTGAACAAATTAATGTACACAAATCTGTTTGAAAGAGACAATTTGTTTAAACCAAATTAAATTCAGTTTCATTTTTTCTTAGTTTTGATGCTTTAACAATTTTTTTTCAGAAGTGATCACAGAAACATATTGTTTAAATATGAGATAACAGTCTACAATCTTACTAAAAGTATGAAATCTATTACAATAATAATTTGAACCTCACAGACACCATTTAGGCAATATTAACACTGCCTATTAAATGCACAAAAAGAATACACAGTATATTTAGTTGTACTTTGTAGCAACTTCCTTATTGTTACAAAGGCATCGAATTGCTTTCTCGTCAGACCCTCTTAATATAAAGTGAGGCCAAGCAAGAAGAGAAAATTACTCTATGATCTCACCCGCTCCCTTACTGACAATAGTGAGCTAATTAAAATCTTGGCATTTCATATTCATGACTAATTAGCTAAACGAGATGGCAGCTCCAAAGTGGGCTGCTCTTAATTAAGCTGGAGAATTTGAGTTACACCTTGGTGAGGAGCTGTGTGTCTCTGTGTACATTATCTGTGTGTCTGTGTCTGTGTGTGTATGTGTGTGTGTGTGTGTGTGTGTGTGTTCAGGCGGTATTCATCTTGTCAGTCGCCCTGGTATTTTCCAAGAGGCTGACCCCTGTCTGGTGGAAAGCAGAGATTAAAGGGCACTGACTGCACCTCGTACATACAATGCTGTGCATACCATCCATGTTCATCCACAGTGGTTTATCCCTGGCTAATTGTCAATGTGCTGCAGAGAACATCAGCCATTTATCAACAGCTTAAGTGAAACGGTGGTTTACAAAGTCATATTAATTTGTCCTTGATAGAGAAGTTTGTGTTATGTTATTTATTGTCGAGGCATTAGACTGACATTATGTCATAGACAGCCTAAGCCCCACCTACTTCCTCCCCTCTCCTCTGGGAGATGGGACCAGACTCCTGGAAAAAAAAAAAAAAATCACATCATAGTTAATGGCACAAGAAGAAGAATATTTTTGACCCCATTTAAATTATGCCATTTTTTACATGTGTTCATCAATTTAAAAAATAAGTTGAGAGAGTTGCAGTTTGCTGCAAATCTAGTAAAATAAGGGTTAGGTTTGTATGATGACACTTAGCAGATTTCATTTCCATCTCATGTAATATGTCACCAAAATGGCCAGTGTCTCAGCAAATTAGATGTACAAAAAGAGATAAAAATTGTTCCAGGTCTGCTCATTTTTAACTGCAGAGACTCTGAACAGATTGTGGCCAGATGAAGTTGTGACGATGTCATATTTGCAACATTATATTTACAGTCTTTAGTCTTATATCTCAGCTGTTTAACAATAAACTCCTACTTTCTTGTGACATCTTTTCTCTCATCTGTCTCTGATTTATTGTAATGCAGTTTTTTTCCAGTTAGATTCCAATGGTTAAAATCAGAAGGGGTACAGCCTTTATGTGTAGATTAAAAAGAATATATAGAACTAAAAAATTTTATGGAAATTTTGTCGTGTGTGTCGCAAGCTGTTGCTCACATCATCAAAATCTTCTCACCAGGAGTTTGTCAGAACAGACTGATATATATATTTTTTTATGTAGGTTCAGTGTAAACTGTTTGAGACAAAGTGAGTTAAACAATTGAAAGGTAAAGGAGTTGAACACACACGTCTGCTTTCACCTAATATGGGAATTGTTGCAGTATTTGGATGGACCTTCTGTCACTCTGAGGCTCAGCATTTAAATTCTGTAAGTCACTGGATCTTGATTGGCAGATTTTGAGCAAGAGGACAAATGTGGCTACATTTCTGGTAAATTTGGTCACTGGAGTGTAAATGGTCTCAGTGTCAGAGCAGTTTTGGCAGAAAATATTTGGATAATCTCTCCACAAACATTCCATCCCAATGACATCCCAAAAAATATGAAAATCACCAAAAACTTACACTGCAATTTTATAAAAACCATACCAGATGTACACAGTGGCCACATTAACATACACACACTATTCCATTTTTCAATTCTGAATATGCTGTTTACATCACCAATGAACAATATAAACATCCTAAGATGTACAGTAGCTTAGATGTCATGACGCAGGAAGGAAATTGAAAACAGTTACGTTGTTGGAGTGGTGTTCTGTCTTTGTGATCATTCCGCAACATCTGCAGAATTGCTTACTAGAAGCCCTTCTTTATACAAGGTGAACAGACTCCAGTGCATACAACCTGCGCGGTAGTTGCATATCCAACATATTAATATCTGTTTCATCCATTCAGAATGTGATATGTACAGTGGTGAGTAAATAAGTAAATCAGTGAGTTCTTTTACTTTTCCCATGTGTTTTGACTGATAATGAAGGGCAAATCAATCAAATGAGTGGCATAATGATCAAAACCACTACAAACAAACAAAACAAAATAACAAGCAACATGAACAAAAATGGAACAAGATACAAAAAAAATCACAAAAATTAGCATAATTTTCTCATAAACTAACAAAATGAGAAAAATGAACCAAGTAAGAAGGAAAATGAACCAAATACACAAAATTAATAAAGAAATATAACAATTAAGAAAATGAACTACATAAATAAAAAAAATTAGAAGCTGAATTAATAGAAGTAAGCAAAAATAATTAGCAAACTTAACAAAAACGTTAATAATAAAAAGAAATGGAACAAAATCACAAGCAAACTCGACAAAAAAAAAGAACACAATCATCAAGAAAATGAACATAATCATGTAGAAAATGAACAAAAAAATGAACAAAGTAAGAAGGAAAATGAACAAAAAAATCCAAAGAAACCAAAACTAAGAACATAATCCAGAAAACAAGTAAAACAACTGAAGCCATTTTCTAATTTCACTGTTTACATAGTTATTGTATTATTTCTTTGCAGAGTATTGTGGTCACATATCCTCCACACTGGTTTATTTCTATTTGAAAACTGTAAAAACGGCTTTACTGAAACAGAAGCAGAACATTCGCCACAAAATAATTTTATGCTTAAATGTTTTGATAGCTGTATTTTTGGTTTCTTGTAAACACTCAACAATTTAGCATTTTGTGTCCACGGCATAAAATAAAATATTATAATGGCTATCTTTATTTAAGCTGTTCAAGCATTAGTATTGTTAAGGTGAGAGATAAGGAAGAATGTAAATCCGGTATCATAGGTTTGTTCATCAGAAGTCCTCTGCAGAAGCTGTGTTTTTCCTCCATTAAGTGCTGTGTTGCATGTCTGTGACTGTATTAATTTGCTGTATTAATGTTTATATGTGGCTTCCCCCACAGCCTTGTGCAAGGTGGCCATTAAGTCTGAAAGCCAGCCTTTATTTTGTCAGCTCCTTAACAGGATAAACAACTCCCTGAGGTCTCCGGCTGCTCCCCAGACAGCACAGCTCACACACAACCCTGTTCAACCCTCAGCACCCATTTACTCCCATTATGTCTTTTAGCTTGACTGCCCTTCACATACAAACACCCCCACACATACACAATGACAGCTTTACCGACCTGAATAAAATGCAATTCAAAACAAGCATCATTACCTTATAGTCACCTACAACTGTGACAAGAGACAATTTTATGCACCGTTATTGTACAATTACTGCCTGTCAGTGTGTGTAATGCACAGAGTGGAGAATCACAAGTAGGATGGAGTAGAAAAAAGACAAAAGCATAATGAGGGAAAGAATAGGTAGTAGAACTTTTCTTCTTTTTCTCCATCTGATTCTGGTAATCTCAGTCACAAAATCCTTCCTATTTCTTTACAAGATTTCCAAATCCTGAGTAAATCCACAGCAAGACATTTGCAAACCTCCTTCTGCAGCACTTAAAGTGATTTGTTTCCCTAAAAGCTGTTCTTTCATGTCTTTCTGTTGGACAAATGCTGAACTACACTGCTGTTGAAATGATGCTACGAATACTTGCTATACCCAAATAACTGGTTTACTATAGGTTAGGTTTTACAAAGGCTGACATAATAACAGTTTTGGGCAGAAATAGTTATCAACAGATTCCCTTGCCTACATCATCTACCCACTGTAAAACCAAATAATACACCTGCCAACAGGAATCCTGCTAGAATAGGTCAATATTATGTTGTTTGCAAATAAAAATTACTTGCTGATTCTAATTTATTAAGTTTTATTTGTGGGTGATTTTAACCTTTACCTGATGAATACATTAGAAAGAGGGACAGCAAAGATGGGACAAGAGCGCAGGGAGTGACATGCTACGATTGGGCTTGGGCCATGTGGGGGCGCTCTACTGGGTGAGTCATTGAGGCAATCCAACTTACTGATTCTAAATGAAAGCAGCTGTGTTAAAAAAACACATTTTCATGGGGGGGACTACTCATGTATTACCTTAGCTGTAATTTACTTCAGCTCCACTCACACTCCACATGTGTGTTCATAGTTGGATCAGTGTGATAGGTAGCAGTACCCAGAGGCTTGTGCCTATGGGTAATGTCACACAGGGTCTGTCATCATTAACATACAGTGTATCACATGACCTTGACAGAAACTTTAAATCTTTATACATTGTTGGCGATATGTACTGGAAAAAACTCTTCCTTTGATGACTTCAGATTTACTCAGTGTCTTCTAGAGACGTTTGTGATGAAAAGTTATTACAAAAGTTCAAAAGCATTGCAAAAATGTATGTCTTGCCAAAAGTGGTATGGTGCCCCCCCATCAGTCATTTATTTTCTCCAACACACAATGATTTTACACATACCATAGATTCTCCTCTTAACAAATGCAAAGGAAAAATCTTTTGCTTTTGCTGTGTGACCCGTTGCATGGGCCCCATGAACCTACTCAAAAGCAGAGGAAAACATTACATGCGGTGGTTGTGGTCTGAAAATACAAAAACAGAAAAAGAAACTGAGAAAAAGAAACACATTTAATCCTAAGGAAAAGATATAGATTTACATCCCTTCAAGGACATTAATCTTCTTTTTTGATATTACAGTATTTCAGCATTATTTCCAGAGCATAATGCAGCCTTCTGCAGTGTATTTGAACCTATCTGTCCTACTTTGCCTAATGAAAAAAAAACTTCCAGGGGTCGCCTGTAATGAATGAAACCTGGCCAGGAGGAGCTGTAAATAGTCAAAAATGATAAAACCACAGACTGTACTTCCTTAATAAAGCTGTGTCATTTGGAGTTTTACAGGGGTCACAGGGGCAGTGTTTCCCCACTCTCCATCTTTTATGTCATTAGGATCCCTGTAAAAGCTTCAGTGAGAGAGGAAAATAAAGAAAAAAAAGCTTTTGATTTTCAACTGAGATGGGAGACGCATCCACACACACACACACACACATAGAGCTCTTAATGGAACAATGTCATATTCTCTATAGCATACTCTATGATATCATTACAGTGAAAAACCTGATCATGTGTGAATGTGTTTATGTGTGCAAGTGTGAATGTGTATTTTACGTGAAGGGCGCTATCACTCAAACTGCATTGGCTGCTGAAGCTGGCAGGCTCTAATCCACTTGTTTCTGCAGTGTATAGATCAGTACTTGGCTAATGGAAAGGTTGCAACTATAGTGCAGACACACACACATACACACACTGAACATTACACACTCACTGGCAATGCCTTCTTGTACAAGGATGTAGCTTTAAGGCGACACCTTGAACATCTGAAGGAAGCAAACATCACACAAACAATGACGAGAGGAAGAGACACAACAGCCAAGAGATAAAATGTGAAAAACAAGATGACAAAGATGAAGGAGAGGGGAGTGTGCAGACAGTCAATTTAATCTGCATGGAGAATAGTCCTCAAGGCTTCATACTGTATGTGATAGCTGTAAGTAAAAGATTTAACCATGGAAAGTCCAGAGAAAATGGAGTGATGGCAGATTTACATACTATACAGAACATCCTTCTCCTTCATATCAGGGGCACAAATTTACAAGCAAGGATCTGTTAATACTTTCTTCTGTCAGTTTTACTTTTGATCTTTGATCCTTCATCTAGATTTTATAATTCTGAAGTGTTAAGTCCAATTTGGCTTCTATAGAGGAGGCAAAAAAATAAATAAATAAAATAAATTATGATATGTAATTGCATTTTCATTGGTGTATGATCATCACTGTGTTTTTGTTGCCACTTAATGCACTTAGATTGACAGAGGGAGCCTCATCAGCCCTCCCAGGGGCTGAAAATACTGTATAACCCCACTTTCAGTACAAAGGCAAAATTGAATACAATTGTGTGGTCAGATGAATGCCTCAGACCATTTTAAATGAGCTTTGGTCCAGAGAAGATGTGGCGTTTCTGGATCATGTTCACATATGGCTTCTTCTTTACATGATACAGCTTTAATGTATTTGTGGATTGCACAGTGAACTGTGTTCACAGACAGTGATTTCTGGAAGTGTTCCTGAGTCCATGCAGTGATTTCCAGTAGAGAATCATGTCTGTATTTAATGCAATGCCACCAGGAAAACATTCTCTCACCAAAAACATACATATGAACCTTGTTATTGTGGAGCAATTCTTCATTTACTCTGGGTATGTCAATTTAGGTGTTTTTTCTGAAACTATGGCTAGGCCTTAAGAGTTTATTCCTTTTATGTGCTGTGTGATTATTGGCTTTCGGACAAAAGATGACAAAACAGCAATGACTGGTAGTGGCTAAATAATGGTGGTCTTACGCTGCATAGGAAGAGTTTCAAAGATGTCTGTTGTCCCAATCTGAGACCACGGACAGCTTGGGACAAAATTCAGGCAGGGTCAGAAATTTAGGATCAGTGTCTGATATGACCTGTGTCAACAAACAATAGGAAATGAGCATGGAGGAATGGTCTAATCACTGTAATTTCAATACTACTAACTTAAGGATTTCATCCCAAGTCATGATCAAATCCATATGCTGCTCCAGTCACCGCCTTTGGAATGCTACCATGCACATAACACTTCTGCACCACAACACTGTTTACAACTATAGCAACACCGATAGATAACATACACTGACTTCAAGTCTTGTACCTCGACTGCAGGTTTTATCACCACACTAGGTGATAAAGCTGGCTGGGAATAAATTCATAAAAAATTCATAAATTGAAAATTACACAATATAGACCAGAATTAAGAGGCAGTCTGCCATCTTTGTACAGTAGCTAGTATGGATGGATGGATGGATGGATGGAAATGTAAATGTTGTGACATTGCAGAAGCTTGGTGAAACAATGCCATAGCGAATGCGTGCTGTAATCAAAGCTAAAGGCGGTCCAACAAAATACTGTATTAGAGTGTGTGCCCTTTTTTATGGTGACTTTTTTTTTGGCCAGGTAGTGTATTATTACAGCACAGGTTGTGGTCTGTGTTTCTCACCTTCTTCTCAAAACCATTGGTTAGTATTCTTAACTATAAAAGGGGAGGTCAAAAAGTTCATAACCTAGCCAAGCCTATAACTTCTGGGGTCACCCTGGTCAGTAGCGTCATTGTGCAAAGAGATGACCAGCTCCACCAGAGCTCCCCTGGTGGAGCTGTATCACTGGTGGTACTGTGCCAGCTCTTCTGTGTCCTCTAGGGTGACATCAAGCCTCAGGAGATCTTGACCACAAAAAGTTCATAGAGCTCAATATATGTTTTAGCTCTTTAGTTGTTTTCATTTGTAGATTAATTAGTCTGATCCTTCACCAATGCACGACAACTGTTTCTCTATTGTGGTTATCTTCAGTCTGTCAGAATTGAGCTTTAAACTTGATATCCTTTGCAAATAGTAGAAAATGTGAAGTTTGAATATCATATTGTGATCAAGTGCCTCGTAAACAAGGGTCCTTCAGAAGGCCAATTCCGTGAGTTTTAGCACAGTCTAAACAACTTGCCGCTGCCTGCTGCTGCTGATTCGCTGCTGCTCGCTGCTGCTGATTCGCTGCTGCTGCACATGCCTATCCCGTGGTGAGAGTTGACGTTCTGTATTGTTGTATCTGCTGTAGCTTCGTAGCTTATATTTTTCTGTGCCTCAGATGAATCAACGTTTTGCCCCGGCTGGAGTAGTGACATTGTCACTTGCTCTAGCTAAAGCATCAGAACCACATCGCTAGTGTTAATTTCATCTCAGTTAGTTTCAAGTAGCTTATTGTTAACCTAGCTTAGCTTAGCGCTAGCTAACCGTAGCATTCACCATGGCTTCTCCCTCTGTTTCCGTCTCTCCTCCTTCCTCTCCCTCTCTTTCCTGCAAAGTGTGTCACATGTTTAGTTTGTCGTCTGCCTCCTTTACAGAAGATCGGGTCTGTATTAAGTGT
The DNA here is from genome assembly GCA_029823295.1 of Pseudamia nigra. Taxonomy (NCBI): domain Eukaryota; kingdom Metazoa; phylum Chordata; class Actinopteri; order Kurtiformes; family Apogonidae; genus Pseudamia; species Pseudamia nigra. The sequence continues at coordinate 686 of JAQQAE010008181.1, read as the reverse complement.
AGCATGTTTCAGGCGTTGGACGACAGACTCACCGAATTGGAAGCACGGCTCAGCTCGGTCGAAAACAAGCCAGCTGGCCCGTTAGCACGAGTGGAGCCACCGAGCTTGCCAGGCGCTAGCTGTCCCCCGCAGGACCCTGTGCAGCCAGGAAACCAGGAAGTGTGGGTTACTGTGCGTGGTAAGAAGCGTAGTGCTAAAAGACCCACGGGACATCACTCGGTTCATGTTTCGAACAGATTCTCCCCACTCAGCGACACACCCGCTGGGGAGCAGACTCTGATCATTGGCAGCTCTATAGTCCGAAACGTGAAGGCACCAGCGGCCATAGTTAGGTGTATCTCAGGGGCCAGAGCGGGTGACATACAATCAAATTTAAAACTGCTGCCGTTAGGTAATCGTAAATACAGTAAAATAGTAATTCACGTCGGTGGTAATGACGCCCAATTGAGGCAATCGGAAGTCACTAAAATTAGTGTGGCATTGGTGTGTGAGTTTGCAAAAACTATGTCGGACACCGTAATTTTCTCAGGCCCTCTCCCCAATCTGACCAGTGATGAGATGTTTAGTCGCATGTCATCATTTAACCGCTGGCTGTTGAAGTGGTGTCCGGAAAACAACGTGGGCTTCATAGATAATTGGAAGTCCTTCTGGGGAAAGCCTGGGCTGTTAGCTAGAGATGGCATCCA
>JAQQAE010008180.1:0-15377 GCA_029823295.1 Pseudamia nigra | reverse complement strand
TTTAAAGACAAATAAAAGAATTTTAAAATGAACTCTAAAACGCACAGGCAGCCAGTGCAGCGAGGCCAAGATTGGTGTGATGTGACTTTGAATAAAATAGAATATAATAGGCTTTATTGTCATTGTACACAGTGTTACAACGAAATTAGTTGGGAGTATCCCTCCTCGTAGGGCAAGTTAAGAGTATCATCAATGTATGAAAGAGACAATATATTGATAAATACCCAACAATAAATAAAACCTACTAAAAACTGTACATTCTCACACACATCATTCACACATTGTTCTTATTATCTGTTTAGGAGTCAAAAGTGTTCCTGAGCCTGGTGGTGCATTGCCTCAGAACCCTGAACCTTCTGCCAGAGGGCAGCGGGTTAAAAAGACCATGTCCGGGGTGTGATGGATCCTGGCGGATCCTCTTTTCCCTATTTAGTCCCAGGGAGTCAGCGACGTCTTCCAGGGAGGGCAGGGGGCCGCCAATAATTTTCTGTGCTGCTTTAATGACCCCTGCAATGCTTTCTTGTCCTTTGTAGTTCAGCCAGCATACCACACTCTAATGCCATATGCCAGCACGCGCTCCACTGTAGACTGGTAAAAAGTTCTCAGTAGGTGTCCCTCCAGATGACACTTCCTGAGCATTCTCAGGAAGTGCAGTCTCTGCTGGGCTTTTCCAACCACGACTGTTGTGTTGGTGTGCCATGTTAGGTCATCAGCCACATGGACACCCAGAAACCCAAAAGAGGAGACTCTCTCCACTCCGGCACCATCTATCTGCAGTGGGGCGTGGTCTGATCTTCCTTTCCTCCAGTCTGTCACCATTTCCTTGGTTTTGTTGATGTTTAGCAAGAGGTTATTCACTGGAAACCACATGACCAGTCTCTGGACTTCCTCCCTGTACACTGTCTCATTTCCACCAGAGATGAGACCCACCACTGTCGTGGTGTCAAGGACTCAGCACACAGCCCTGGGGGGACCCTGTGCTGAGTGTCCAAATGGAGGATGCGTGGGGTCCCACCCTCACTGTCTGTGGGCGGTCTGACAGGAAGCTGTTAATCCAGGCACAGGTAGTGGATGGGAAGTCTAGGTCAGTCAGCTTCCTGGTAAGGATGCCCGGCAGGATGGTGTTAAATGCTGAGCTAAAGTCTACAAAAAGCATCCTGATATAGATCCCATGTTCCTCCATGTGGTTCACAGCAGCATGGAGAACAGTGGCCGCAGCATCAGCTGTTGACCGATTTGCCTTGTCGGCAAATTGGTGTTGGTCAAAGTTGTCAGGTAGGTAGGACATGAGGTGGTGTAAGACTAGCTTCTTTGGTCCTACGGATTTACTTTTTCTTCTGCTTTTTTCCTTTCAGGCACTAACATTTTAACTTTCTGGCCAAAAATGGCTTCTTCAGTATTAAGGGGTGCAGACCGCTGGTCCAACATATCACAGGGCATTCCACTGTGTTAACCATATTCCATCAAGTTTGAGGTGTTTCCCCTTTACAGGCAAACTTTTTTACTCTATTGTCACTTATTGCCTGTCACAGCAAAGCTATACTGCTTTCTAATTAGTGAAATTTAGAATCACAGTTTCACTTTGGCCAAAGCTAAAACATGAACCACGGAAATCTGCATCATGATTCATGTGTTACTACCACAAACTGTATATAAAAGATGGAACTCCCATGACAATTTCTAGAAAAGCTCTTTGCAGTGGCATCATCCAACCTGAAATGTTCACCTATGGCCTTTGCTGTAAATGGTGACATGCATGTACATGTAGGCTCTGTAGAATAGTTAAGCGCTGGTAGTGATGCTTGGACTTCAGACAATGACAATGATTATGGAATCAACAGAAGCCACAGACATGCAGATTGGGCATATAAATCTGGTCAATAGATTGATGCATTTTTAGTCTATGGAACAGTAAATTTTTCAGTAAACTATCTCTTGGAAAAAAATTAATTTACAATAGATTGTGAAGCCTGGATTGCTGCCACAATATTAAAATTATTTGTCAAATAGCAATTTGCAAATATTGCTGTCAGCTTAAGAATGCTATCTATATTTAATATGACACAATCACCCCTCCTTGAATCACCACCTTTTTGGTGGTGGAGGGGTTTGTGGGCCTCAGTGATCCTAGAAGCTATGTTGTCGTGGGCAATTGGCCCCTGGTAGGGTCTCCCAAGGCAAATTGGTCTAAGGTGACAGGTCCAGACTAAGAGCAATTCAGAAGACCATTACGATGAAAAAATTTCCTGTGGGCCCACCAGCACCAGACCCTTATGACCGCCTGGGTCATAAGGCGCCGGGCCCGGTTGGAGTCACCCAGGAGGGAACTCCGGCGGTGCCGTAAATGGATAGCCATTTTTGGACACAGGCCCCCGGAGGTCTCACCCCCGGGCCCTAGAAGTCACTTTTAGGCCACTTTTTCTGCTTTTCAACCCAGGCCTCCCAGAGCCGTCCCCGGGTGTGTGGAGCTTCACTGACCTTAGAACAGCGGTCTCCACACATGTAAGTCATGTTCCCCATGTGCATAAAATGAGGGTCACAACCCAGCTCTGCTTCTCACCCTCTGCACTCTCACACCTCCGCAGGTAAAAAACACCCAGCCATCAGACATCCGGGCCACACTTGTCAGTCAATCAAATCACATGGAAGTAATCCAGTGCATTTAAGCATGAAGACACAGTCAAGATGACCTGCTGGAGTTTAAACTGAGAATGAGTATTTCACAAATCTACTGGGATTTTCACACACAACCATCTCTAGGGTTTGCAGAGGATAGTCTGAAAAAGAGAAATTATCCAGTGAGAAGTAGCTCTCTGGATGAAAATACATTGTTGAGGTCAAAGGAGAATGGTCAGAGTGATTTGAGCTGATGGAACAGCAACAGTAACTCAAATGACCACTGGTTACAACTGAGCAATGAAGAAGAGTATCTGAGGATGTACAACATGTCATACCTCGAAGAAAACAGACAACAGCAGCAGGAGATTATATGTGGTGACACTCCTGTCAGTTAAGAACAGGAAAGTAAGGCTACAGTTTACACAGACTCAACAAATACAGTATTGTCAGTAGAAGGCTGGAATAATGTTGCTTTGTCCAGTGAGTCTGGATTTCTACTGTGACATTTTGGATGCTATGGTAATGATTGGCATAAGGCGTGGTCTGCATTCATCACATAAGGAATTAACACAAAATTGACTATTCATGAAATGTTATTGACAAAATGACAGGAAAACCACAAACCAAGGCACCAAGTTGCTGAAATGAATTTTAGGGAGAAGTGGAAAATAATTCCTCTGAAAGGTCAGGAAGGCACGTCATTAAAAACATTCCACAAGGTTTGATTTGAAGCTTTAAGGGCATGCCCGTATTTGCATTTTATGAGATTTAAAGTCAGGCATCTCTTTTCCTCAGGCTGATGACAGGTCCTGATGTGCTGGAAAGGTTTCACTCAGTTTAGGTAGATTAGCTGGGTCTCAGTGCAAACAACACCTACCACTGTGCTGATCCCTCCTGACAGCAGCCTGGATCTGTTTCAAATACATCAGTCTTATTTCTATGTCTTTATAATCAAACATCAGCAAATGGCTTGTCACTAAGACTCTGCATCAGGATTCAAACACATTCATATGTAAATACCCCATGTTCTCATCTCTTCTGGACTAATATTTACTAACAACCATGTAAAATCTACAGCTATGAGTAAAGCTGATCTACACTACCAGTCAAAAGATTGGATACACCAGCTTCTACAGTGTCCAAAGTGTGTGGTTTTCTTCTGGTGACTGGACTGGTTATTTGGATTGAAGACATTTTGTTAGCTATCCAAATAGCTTCTTCAGTTCTAACTGGTCTAATGTGGAAATCCAGAACCAGTTTGACCAGTTAGAACAGAGGAAGCTGCCTGGATAGTAGCAAAACATCTTCAATCCAAAAAAACAGTCCAATTACCAGAAGAAAACCACACACTATGACTTGGATGACTGAAAACCTCCACAGGCAGCTTCAACAGTGTTTTTTCCTTATTATTATTATTACTATTATTATTGTTTTTGTTGTTGTTGTTATTGTAATTGTTATTTATTTATAATAATTTTCTACATTATGGAGTTATGTACGTGCATCCACACCCTACCCTATCCATAGCCCAAAACTTACTAGGGCACGTTCACATTCATGCCTATGGGCAATTTAGAGTGGCCAATTGACCTAATGCCTAGTGCATGTTTTTGATAGAGGAAGTAGCCATAGATAACTTTGCAAACATGGGTAGAACATGCAAACTCAATGCAGAATGTCCCTGTTGGTCAATAATAGGATCAAACACAGGACCTTCTTGCTGTGGGGTGCTGGTGCTAACCACTGCACCACCACATTCAACCACCTGAAATGTGTTACATATTAGAGTGTCCAAAGTACAGTAGACACATTTAGGTTTGATGAGAATTTTTGCATTCACAAGGCATTCTCTCATCAGATGCATGAGGTAGTCACTTGGTTTTTGTTTCACAGGTGAGGGCCATTTCTTTCTTTCTTAAGGTGCCCTAGACCATCAGTTGTCTTGTGCAGAGGAAGGGTGGGTACCAAGTCAATAGCCCTATCAATGCTACCATGTGTTTAAAAAAATTGGAGACATGAGAGGGCTGGTTCAGTGCTCAAGAGCTGAGAATTTTAATGACACAAGCAAGAATGACACAGAACAGGTATGTGCAAATATAGCATGCAAAGGGAAAAAAGCCTTTTCACAATATGCCCACCAATTTTTATACCCCCAATATGCACATGTTTTTCACATGCATGCTAGTTCACTTCACCTCAGATAGCATTTGATGGGTATGGTGACTGCAATTGGAGGCACATTCAAAGTACTCGAGATTTTTCAGATAGTTTAATGTTCATTTCTTAAAGCAAAGATAAACGAATGAGGCTATTGACCGTGCCCACCCTTTCTCTTTCTCACAAACAACTGAATTGTGCATCTGATGAGAGAATGCAAAGCTGTCATTAAAAAGTGTCTATGTTGGACAAGCTAAAATATAAAACATGTAGGGTTGTTTACCACTTTCTTGTTTACTACATAATTCCGTGTGTTCTTTCACAAATTGGATATCTTCAGTATTAATGTACAAAGCTGAAAAAAGACTGTATTAGAAGGCATGTCTAAACCTTTGACTGGTAGTGTAGGTGGAAAAGTAATCTGGATAAAGAGATCACATCTGTAACATAATTTACCACCAATTTAATGACTCATGGCATCAAAATAACATCAAGTTAACATCCAGATAATGATAACACATGAATAATAGCAGGTGTAAATACAAATGTCTATCCAGATAGCATACCTGGATACAATTCACCTTCTTAATATCAGGTCTAGATGGATTGTAAGTGCATCAGAGTGCAAGCAGAGATTCAAGTCCAAAGGCTCACTACTTCAAAACAGTGACACTTCATCTTGTTAAGGGAGCGGCGCATAGAGGCTGACTCTACCGACGGCCTCATCTTTGCCTCTTCTGTCCCTTCACCTGTACTTGGAAGGGATACATAATGGACAGCATAGTGGTGATGCAAAGGACAACAGCAAACTTCAGAGGAACAGAGTAAAACACAAGTGCTATCAACATTAGAGAACTGTAGATATATACAGGTCAGATCAATGAGGAGTTACTGCTGGAAGACCAGAATATGTGGCATTTATATTGTCTACAATGAAATACAAGTCACAGTAAAATTTATTCGCATTGCATTTAATTTAGTCTTGCATTTATTACACTGTTCCAACTATTTGGATTTGGATTTGTGGACATATGGTGTATCAACAAATTCTCCACCTATTCCTAAATATATGATGAAATATAATATGAAATAACATCTTCCAAGTGCTCTACATTTACAACAATTCATAGATGGCTGAATTTATGTGGCAAAGCAAAAGGCCCAGGGTGAACATGATCCAATGTCACACATTTAAGTGTAATACTTAGGACAGTGATCATTGTACATCGGTTTGTTCCTTCCAAACTAGAAGCAGGTTTCAAAGAGACAAAACAGGTTTAATCATGTTGGCAGGACACCTGATGTGTGTCAACACTTTTCCATCTTCAAGGAAAAACACAGTATTGCAAAAGTAAATTTAAATTTAGATTAAAATTAAGATTTGTTTGTTTGTTTTTCTTGTTGAGTTCATTTTGTTTATTAGTTTGCTCATTTTGATTTAAAAGGAACCAAAGCCACAGCTGGATTTTCTTATTCTTTTTTGTTTTTAACAGTAAAAGGATAAAAAAAAAAAAAACCAGTAGTGTCACGTCAAACCAGAGAACAAATTCGCTTGTGTTTTTGATTTGCGGATACTTTGTGTCTTAAAATATCCACCAGATGGCGGTGTTTCCTCTGGTATTTGATGTTTTGCATACTTTGCAGGCAAGATGAACTACAGTGTTGTGTTTACACTAAATGTCAGGTTAATTATGCTTATCAGACAAGTAAATTCTATATGATACAGCTGCTAAGTTTAATCTCAAGAACATTAGTTTAACTAAAAAAAAAAGGACAATTTTGTATTGGTTCACAAACTTGGAAATTTCAGTCATTTTCATCCATCCATCCTGTTATTTTCAACAGTAACAGGACAGAGATTATACAAAGTAAATCCTATGTCAATAGAGTTGTCTTTGATGCATAGAAAATCTTGTTTGTGAAACTTTCACTCCTACAAGCCCCTCTTTGGGTTGAACTATTTACCATTTTTACTGTGTCCCTGTTTAAGTTACTGCTTTCCCAAGCCAACAACACAAACAGCAAATCATCCACCCAGTTTCAAAATTGACAGTGACTTTGACCTTTTTCCTTGAAGGTGACAGTATATTTATAATCAGAATAGTTAATAACCCAGTTGTATATGATATTTTTAACTCACCTGCATAGTTAATTAATATGCATATTAAGTTGTGGTTGCCCCCCCGCCCCCCGGCTACCCATGTGTAATCCACCGTAATCCAGGGACATATTACATTTTCAATCTACATAGTTTACAGTTTGATTTGTTTGGGTGCAAGGACTTTGGAGCTATAGAACGCTCAGACAGACAGCTCACAACTATACCCATCTCCCAAATTTTGTCCAGCCAGGGTATAGAAATGTAGCAGCTGTTGGTGAATTTCAGCTTTTTCTCTTTTTGTGTCTGAAAGAAAACTTTCCTCCCAAAATAAATAAAGTGTCAGTAAATATGCCTGCGGGCATTTCAGTCACTTATTCGCTGTTTTGTCTTGCTTCAGTTAGGAAATCTGACACCGAAGCAAAATATCATGTGTCCTGGAATAGTACAATCATAATAACTGATTACATTAAAATGAATTCATTTTGGGATTCACAATTCATGTATATCATAACTGTTATTTGTTAGTTCTGTCACCTGTGTTTATGATCAAGACACCCTATGAATAAAGCCTGACTGTCATAATGCAATTATTATAAATGATCCTCTGTCCTCTCACTTCAACATGTCTGTGAGAGGTCATACAGTAGGTACAGATGTTCAGAGGAGCTATGCTACCACCAAGAGGACAATCCAGGACACAACTGTCACATTTCAAAATATTTCCATGATATAACTTTACAGGTAGTAAGAATAACAACAACAAAAACAGTGCTTTGTTTATTTTTTTCTTTTCTGAGTTTTGGCTCAGAAAAGATGGCAATTAAAGTCATGAATAATTGCCCAATAATGATTAAAGTAGAAAAACAATTAAGTCCATCAACAAGATTCATGCAAAACTAATCTTTATTCATCTGGTCAGTAGAAAATGTACAATATTTTTTTTATTACTAGTGTATGTTTTTGGTTGTGGGAGGAAGCTGGAGCACCTGGAGAGAACCCATGCAGGCATGGGGAGAACATGCAAACTTCACACAGAAAAACATGCAAACTCCACACAGAAAGGCCCTGCTGCCCAGCATTGGGATTGAACCCAGGACTGTCTAGCTGTGAGGTACAAGTGCTACCCACTGCACCACCATCTCTGAATTCTAAACAACATAATTCATATTGTTCACATTGTTCCTTTAGTTGAATAATTACATCAGAATAAGCCATTGTTTCCCAAACCTTTCAACATGACACCCATAAAGAATAAAAAATACATCACACAGTATTTTCATTATATTTACTGTTTAAATATGGGCATTTGTCTAGTTTAGGAGTGTAGTCCGCAACCCAGAGTGGTTATGTGGGGTGATGACTCCCCCACCCATTTGTCGGATTATTTGCCATAATATCTTAACAATATCTCAACAAAAGCAAAAAGTTAAAGATGGACCATCACATTACTTATTAGAGGGTACAAATTAAACGTTTGAGACCATGATGACTCATGAAAAAAATTTATTTGCTTAGTATTTTCAGATAGAAGTCCAATGTACCTCTATGAGAAAAAACGCTTCTTGGAGCCAGACAATCGATTCCCCAGTGGCCAAGTGTTGGAATTACAATGTAAAGTTACTTCTGCATTGGCCTCACTGAACAGCCTCAGTCGTTGCCCCTTGGTCTGGCACAATAAGGAATTCAGATCACAGTTCTGCTCTCCAAGTGGTCAAACAAGCCAGGGTTAACAAAAAGAAAAAAAGAAAAGTAGTTCAGTTTTTTTTCTGTTTTTCAAATTTCACTGAACTAAATTATTTCTTTTCACTGTTAGATTCAATCTTTACAGGCCAATTTTTCAACTTTCACTCTGGACAAAAAAATAAAAAAATAATAAATCAGCCTTTAAACGTAAAGAAAATAATGATTTGACATTTTGATTTTTACCGAAAAGGCCTAATTGGCTCATTTTAGTTTTTAGAACATTTTTTACCGTATTACTCTTACTACTTACCAACATAGTTTGTAATGAAGTAAAAGGGGGAAATAACAATAAAAATAACAAGAAATATATGAACGGAATAAAACTTTAACTTCATTTTCTTGGTTTCCCTGCTGTCATCATTATTGACCTTCCTTTACAGGGCTGTAATGTCGTATACATGCCGTATATGACTGTTATATATACAATTTTCAATAAAGCTTGGCCAGACCACGTGACGTCGTTTCCATGACGGCGCCTCTTGTGTACATTTAGCTAGTACCCGCCAAGCTAACAGCGGTTAACTTGAGGCACCGGTGACATTTAGGGGTTTTCGTCATTTGTGAACATGGTGAGTAAAACGATGTCTCCTACCGTTTTCATTTGCTGCTCTGAATAAGCATCGTGTTAGCTCCATTAGCATATTGCAGATAGATAGTTAGCTGGGTCAGCCTTACTCGGTACCCACGTTCGGATTAGTGCTAATAAAACTAGCAATGTTACTGAGGAACCGATATACGCTCTCATAGTTATCTCATTGTTACCCCTTTTTGTTTAAATCGCTCACCGTGACAGACTTGGATCTAAAATGTCGGTTTATTTTTTTCTTCAGCCTCCCAAACCTAAAGTCAAGAAATCCGGGGTGAAGAAGGCGAAGCCGCCCGCTGTGGTGGACGCTCTGTCCGTAGTGGAGATGTCCAAAGACCAGGTGAGACCGGAGCACAGGAAACTAGCTCACTCTGCTAACTTAACATACTGTCTTTAACATTCTGCTGCCTTTAGCATTGACAACAGCTGCAGGTTCTGGTCTTAGATTAAAGGGGAAATTGGAATTAACAAGGCACAGGTGGAGCTGGTTTTTAAATATCCCATATCGTAGCACTTACGCTTATATCTGTAATTATACTAGGCTGTAAAGACTTCTGTGTGTGTTTTCATTGGTTTTCTATTTTTTTTTTTTTTTAGTCTGGTGTGCCCTGATTCTACTGTGATGTGTTGTATCTACCTACTTTTCATCAGTAATGGTGACGTGCAATCAAATTAAACTGAAAGAACTTTATTGAAATTCACTTGGCAAGCTCATATAAAGGAAACTCTAATCAGTAATTCAGTGTGCTATCAGCTGTGGTGTTGAATAGTCTGAGGGGATGAAGGATCTATCATGTTCAGTCCTGCAGCGTAGTGATGTTAGTTGTCCACTGCCGCTGCTCCTCTGTTGGGACAGAATGAAGATGGCTACAGTATCCTCCATTTCTGTACCACAATCCTCAATGAGTTCAGTCTCCTTTCAACCACTGATCGAGCGTTTTAACCAGTCTGTCCAGTGTTTTACATCTTTTCACATGATGCTGTCGGCGCAGCACAAAAGAGTGCTCTTGCAACCACTGACAGGTAGAAGTGCAGCATCTTCAGGCAGATGTCATGGAGCAGGACGATTGCTCTTCATATGTATGGTTTGAAGTGGAGTACAGCTGGTTGAAATTTGTGATGTCTCAAATCACGATAAATCAAAATGTTTTTGTTTCTGGCAGCACTGAACAAGTAGCTTAAATATTCTAAAATACATATTCTTTATCATATATCACAGAATTGATGGATTTTCACAGTATTGGAGCTGTAAGGAGAAACTCCACTCAGTTCAACAGAAACAACTTTCAGATTCAACATTAAAGGTGTCATACAGTGAAAATCCACCTTTTATTTCTTATTGATGTTTATTTAAACTCCATGATGTAAAATAAAAGTTGTCAAAATAATAAGTTATACAGTACAGCCTGTCCTGTGAAATCCATAGAAGGTGCACAAAAGTTGTCATTTTTGTGATTTGTGACATCACAGGTCAAGGGTTGGTCCTCATGAAAGACAGTTTCATCACAGACTGTTTTTACTTAATGCACTGTTTTTTTCCTATAATATGCATTTGTATAGTCATGGTACCAGCACAATTCAGGCTGTTGACTCTGTAGCCACCCTCCTCTGCACAAGACAAGTGATGGTCTAAAACACATGAAGAAGCTAAATGTGGCTGCTTCTAACACTTTTTGTTTACTACATAATTTCATACATGTTCTTTCACAGTCTGGATGTCTTCAGTATCAATGGACAATATTGAAAATAAAAAAAAATTTCAAAAAAGACTGTAAGAGAAAGTGTGTCCAGAGTTATAACTGGTAGATAACATTCATTATTGTTTTGTTTCTTGTGTGATATGCAGCTGGAAGAACACATCATTCGTCTTCGGGAGGAGCAGGACAGGGAGCGCGAGGAGAGACGATACTTCCAGTTAGAGCGGGACAAGGCCCTGGCATTCTGGGATATCAGCAAGAGGGTGCTGGAGGAGACAAATGCCGAGCTGAGGAAGAAGAGCAGGGAGAGGGAAGAGGCAACGGAGCGCCACAGAGTGGAGATCAATGTAACGACTATTGTGATAGATCTTCTGAATTTGTATACGTATTATATTAATATAGTCCTTTTTGTTCATTTTGTTTAGTTTTTGGTCACTTTTGTTATTTTTTTTTATTAGTTTCTATAATTTCATTCTTTTTGTGTGTAAATATATGGATTATTTTTGGCCATTTCTGCCCATTTTCTGAATTAGTTTGTTCATACCATGTGATTTTTTTTTTAACTACTTTGTTCATTTAAAAAAAAATGTCATTAATTTTGTTTGTTTATTGCTGATTATGTATTGCCAGTGTATGCTGGCATTTACATTTACATTACTTTAAAATTCACAAAATAATTTCAACCATTGTTCTTGTACATCTTATCATTTGAAACATTTAAAAAGTATAATGCATAGAAAATTATGTGTGTGTGTGTGTGTACTTACAGTAAAAAATCCAGTTTTTTTAATTTATGCCACATCTCCCACCTGTTGTGACTCAGTGTTTGTTATGTCTGCGTTCAGGTCTACAAGCAAAAGATTAAGAATGCCCTGTCCGAGCAGCACAACGCCGTCGTGGAGCTGAAGATGGACGCCGCGGTGTTGGCCTCACAGGTGCAGAAGCAGCATGCCGACTCTGAGCTCCACCTGCTGGAGGTGAAGCACGGTCTGCAGGCTGACCGGAGGGAAAGGCACTTCCACAAAGAGGACCTCAGCAAGCAGCTGCTGCTGGTGGGTCCACGCTCTGCTGCTTCGTACTTTTACCTCAAGCTTGGGCAGATCTAGAGCTGTTGCCATCTGCTTCTCAACAGAAACACCAAGTGGAGTTAATGGAGCTGATGCAGAGCTACGACGACAGGATTAGAGGTGGGGAACACAAATGTACCTTTCACAGTTAAAGGGCTTTTATGTGTAGCACGGATAGTGTTGTAGATAAGACCAACCAAAGTGAGAACAAGCCATGATCAAGACTAAAATTTATCATTTTTCCATTTCCATTTTATTTATTTTATACAGGGACATGCACAATAAACATTGACCTTTAAGAAGAAAGATGCATTGTACCAGGTTATAGCATATATGCTAATTTCCACCTGTAGTCCCTGGGCAGGCTGATGTTAACAAGACTGAGATTTGGCCAAGACTGTGTTCAGAATGTCCTACTACTTACTACTGGTGAACTGATTATGGCCAAAAAGAGCAAATATCCAGTTGTAGGTGAAAAATCTGCAGTTTTTCAAAAATATCCAGATGTGAACTGATCATACTGCATCCTGCAGTGCATCACGATCAGTCCCTTTTTCTTCATCATCAAACATTGCAATCTGTGGAATTAGTGCATTATCTCACCTGTGGGAGTTTGGACCAGAGTTCACTATTTCAACACAGCAAATGTGGAGAAACAATTGAGGAAATGTAGATGAAATCAGCTGTGACCTGTGGAGGAGACAAGTGATTACATATTAGAGCACATGGAGCTGTTGTAGTGTGATAGATTTTCATAGAGATGACAAAAATTGCAGTTTGACACGTTTAAATAAGCTAATAAGCAGCTGAGGTTAAAGTGAAACAAACACCAGCATCTAATATGAACATTTTAACTCATATAAAAGGATTTGACAGAGTTTTACCATTTTAAAACAATAGAAACTCCTGTAAATATCTGCATCAGCTGACAGGAAACTGTTTCCATTGTGAGAAGCTTGGTGGACATGTGACCATACAGTATGCTACTGTTACGATTCAGTCCTAGTGGGTGTGGTTTCAGCTAGGGAGTCACTGATATGTACATATTCAGAGGAGATAGGCATGGTTCAATTCAATCTTTATTCAATTCAATCTTTATTTGTATAGCGCCAATCATAATCGCTGATTATCTCTAGGCGCTTCACAATTTGAGGCTGAGACCTCATAACTTTAGAGAGAGTAAACCCAACATAACCACCACCAGCAAGACAAAGTGGTTGTGAACTCTCTCCAGTTAGCCTGCACTGGGAGTAGCTGGCTGAGACGAACTGATCAAATTCAGTCCAGCTACCGAGAATCGAGAGACTTGTGAGAGAGTGTTGGAGATTCATCACAATTGGGATCCAGAATGTGAGAGAATAGCTCCTGAGGAATTCAGAGCTGAAAGAAAACAGACCACATTGATCTATGGACTGAGAACCGAACGTTTAGCAGCACGCTATCATCTTCACTTTTGTTTACATTCACCTTAACACACATTGAACGACAGCCAACTACCTAAGATCGGGCTGGCTGTTTCAACCGGAACCAAGTACGTGGACCGACAAACAGACAGACACCGCAGCTGCTGTTATCCTCTGGACCCTCAGCAGGCGAGTGTGTGGGTTTGCAAACACAATCCTTCTCCTCCATCAGTTTAGGGATAAACTCATCACCCAGGGCTAGTATAGAACACAAGTCATGTTCTGTGCCAACACATAGGGTCCTGTGAGTTTTTGTTGGGGGGGCTATCTTGGGGGCTTTAGAGAGCTAGTACGAGCATACCCGTAACAACTGGGAAGCTTGTCCGGGAACTGAATCGTAGCCAGCACCCCTGTAACGGCTACATCCGCTCACATGTAACATACTGCACAGCATACTGCTTCTGAAAATATCAGGTAGCAGATAGTATGTGCAGCAAGTAGTAGGGCCATTTGAACACAGCCCAAGGTGAGATGAAGACCAAGACATAGCGAGGCCAAGACTAGTCTCCAATGACATACCGTTAACATTACAGATATTGTCTCTCAGGTTTTAAGGATTTTTTTCATTCTTGTTCTGTTCATTTTTACAGTTCACAGTCAAACTGCTGACTTTAAGCGACAATTTGCATTGTCTTTATTTGCCTTCTATAGCATTTTCTGTTATTTATTTATTCATAACTGCGCTACATTTTATCAATTTGCACTATTTCATCCATCTTAGCAATAGCCATTGTAGTAGGTTCTTTTAGTAGTTCCTAAACTCAGTGTCTTGATATGTTCTTATTCCTGTGTATTCAATTGTTGCTACTATCCTATGATGCCTTAAGTACTGCTATTGAAAAGACTGCTGCCAAAGTGAATTTCAGTGTATAGAAATGTGCAATGACAATAGTTTTTATGCAGATCAGGAGGTGTTTTAGTGCTTAGTCGTAGGAACAAGGCTGCACTCATCACTGTCACTGCACACTTACCTAACAATCACAGTCAGGATTTAATTTTATTTTAATTTTACATATTATCAATTCCATTTTTTATACATTATTTTATTTATATAACATACATACATATATAATTTTTTTACATCATCTATTTTCTGTGTTTGGCTTCATGTCATGTTTATGTGTACACCAGCCCTTGTGTCTGTAAACGGAGTGGTGTGTGTTTGAGCAGACATGGAGTGGGTGTACAATGAATGGATGCACTCGAAGGTCAAGGAGCAGGAGAAGAAGATGATAGAGGACGATACAGCAATTGAGCAGGAAATGAAACTCCGCATCAAGGCGATTGAGGAGGAGCACCAGCGAGTGATGAGGGGAGAAGTGGAAACGTTTGAAAAGATCGAAGGGGATCTGGAGATGGAGCACAAACGGCTGTTGGTGAGCAAAAGCAAAAAAACCCATGAGGTTACTGATTTACCTGCATGCTCTGTACTTCACTTCTGATCCAAAGATGGTGAATGAACCTAGTGATGATCATGGCGAGCATCTAAATAAACTTGTTTTGCAGGCAGAAGACGAGAAGGGGAAGATCAAGTTGAATCAAGTGGAGCAAAGGTTCGTGAAGGCTGAGAAGAAAAACATCCACCTGAAAGAGGCTCTGCAGGAAGCGGAGCAGAAGCTGCCGAAGCTGAAGGATCAGCTGGAGGAGCATGAGAAAGACAAGGCCGAAAATGAAGTATGTTCACCGACTGCACACAGGTCACACCAGTCCAGAGGAGGTGCACACAGGTCTAGAGGCGGTGTGTTCTCTGACCACAGTTAAAAAAAACACCTTAATTTGACATACCGTCATTTCCGCACTATAAGGCACACCGAAACGCCGTCAATTTTGTCCAAATATGACAGTGCGCCTTATAATCCGGTGTGCCTTTATATATGGAGTAATTCCAGTCAAGTCCCGCACCATTTGTGTGTGTAAAGACCCCGAAATGGCTCGTTGCAAGAG
>JAQQAE010008179.1:0-15378 GCA_029823295.1 Pseudamia nigra | reverse complement strand
CCCCTTTCTCTGCATCTGACTGGTCCCAGTTGTGTGCTGCTGCAGCTTGTTTTGCATGAGTAACAGGCATATTTAACAGCCCACATGTCACTGTCAGTTGCCTGTTTGGGCTTGTGTTGCTAAATAAGTACACGCTCAAACCTACTGTTCATGTAAAACAGAGGTAAACAGCTTCACCTAAATCAAAAATACACTTATACTTAGGGTCTGGGGCCCAAGGGGTCCAGACTCATAACACTGTGCTGTTACTGTAATAAACTAAAGCTAAGTGATAAGACAATAGAACTCTGACTGTGCTGTTTTGTTAATTTTGTCCCTTTTGCTGTTCATTTGTTAGACTGTTCATTTGTTGAACAAAGTGTTAATAATTTTGTGTTTATTATTATTATTATTATTATTATTATTATTATTGTTTGGCTCAGTTTTTAGTGTTAATGTTTAATTTTTTTGTCAATTGCATTGATGACTCTGTATTTTTATTCATTTGTATTATTTTTGTCATTTTTTTTATTGTTGGTTTTTTCAATTTTTTGTACATCGTTTTAAAATTTAGTTAATTTTTATTCATTTGGTTGATCATTTTGTTCCCTTTTGTCCTTTTTATTGAATTTTATGTACACTTTTTGTTCATATAGCTGATTATTTAGTTAGTTTTGTTCATTTTGTTGATGGTTTGGTCCATTTTATTGATTAGTTTGTTCATTTTGTTGATTATTTTGTTCACTTGCTGCTTTTTTTATTTAATTTTCTGAGCTTTTACATTTTCATGTGAAACTCATCATTTTGCATCTTTCAAATTGTGCTTTTGTGTATTTACGTCTTTATTTTTTTAATCCTTTTACGTCTCAATCAATTCATTCAATCATCCATCTTTGTATTATTTGACGTTAACATTCATGTATGCATGTTTTTTTGTTGTCTTGTTTCACCTTTTACAAATATTTAAAACCTCTAACAATCATCTGATTTTTCCAACTTTAATTTAGAGCCAAGAATGAGGTTTTAAAATAAATTTTACAAACTGATGCAAACCTTTTCATTGTAGCATTTTTAGCTGTACCATCCAGCTCTACTGTCACAAATAACATCATTCTGAAGAGGTTAACGGCATCATTTCTGACTTATTTCCTAGTCTAGTCTTGCTGCTTTTGAGCTTCTACCTGTTAATTGATGTCAATATAACCACCCTCTTATAGCCAGTGGGTCTGTCTTGTCTTGCGTGAATGTGAAGTTCCTACCAGGAGGTGGCAGCAGCACTACAGCTACCTGAGCCAACCCACACTGAAAACCACCACACACACACCACTCCCGATCAGCTCTCAGACTCTATTTGTCTTATTCATCGTTTGACAGCCACACGTCTCAAGATCAGATGAGGCCGGAGTTTTGAGACAACAGTTTTTAGAGGTTTTCTCTGCACTTATTTGGAAGTCTTGTATCTTCAGTGAGTTGACATTTCAGTAGCCTATAGAAACAGACTTGTCTTCTCAAGCTCTGAATAGAGATAATGCATAAATAACAGTCATACAAAATGGCCATACACAGAATGTTCTATTTGATATTTTGTTTTGAAATATACCAGGGCTGCATGATTTTTTTTCCTACTGTACTTGTGAGATGCATCGTGATCTAGGATTTCCGTGTGTCTAGTTGCTTATCAAAGAATATGCATTTGCACACGCAGAAGTGTTGAGCATGCAGTGACAACGTGCACAAAAACTAAAGTTTGACACCTCTCGACCCTCGACTAAATCCATAAAATCACAATATCTGTTTCTGCAGTTGCTAGGTACACCTTTTATTACACTTTATCAGGTTACTGGGTTTGACCTCAAAGCTATCATAAGATGGTACACTGAGGTCATAAAGGGATGGACAAGGCCAGTAGCAATATTTATGTAAGATGTGGCATTTTAACAATGCACAGTCAGGAGTAACGATCCAAAAATGCGCCACCTCCAGCAGCCTGAAGAGTTAATACAAGGTAGGATGGATCCTTGCTTTCATGTTATTTTTGTCAATCAGTACCATAGCGTCCAAATGAAATAGAGACTCTCTAGACAAAGCAACGTTTTTCCTGCCTTCTATTGACTACTCTTTCTGAGTCCATGTGCATTGTAGCCTTAGGCCGGCCGCACACAGAGAAACGCGACTCATCTCAACTCAACTCAACTGGAAATCGGCTTGATGTGTGGCGGTTTCCCGACCCAGATTTTTCAGTCTTGACGACGTCCTGACAGAAATCATGCCGATTCAACATGTTGAATCGCTAGGACTCAGTCTCGGCAATGTGCGGTGGTCACGACTCTGACTTCGCGACTTTTATCATTGGTGGACGTGTGTGTCACAACCGGTCACAACGCAATCACTGTTTTACTGTCAATAGATGGCGCCAGTTCCCAGGCGTGTATCGTGGTGTCAATCTGCAACTGTGTGCGAGGTTCCTTCAGTCATGACTGGGGATCAGTCGTGTTTCTCTGTGTGCGGCCGGCCTTAGTTTCCTGTTCTTAACTGGCAGGAGTGTCGCCATGTGTTGATCTACTGCTGCTGTTGTCCATCTGAATCAAGGTTTGACATGTTGTACGTCTACAGATGCTCTGCATTACAACTAATGATACATAAATAGTAGGTGTTGCTCACTGGATAGTTTCTCTTATGCAGACTGCTGTCTCTAATGGGGTATAATTTACTTGCACTTGCATGTGTGCTCTATTATTTATTCTCTGTGTCAACACTGTATGCTGCTATTACAAAGGAATTTCCCCAGTGTGGGATTAATAGTCTTATCTTAAATACTGGAGACGGTTTTGTGTGAAAATCCCAGTAGATCATGAGGTTGAGGAATACTAGACCATCCCATCCGGCACTTTGTCATGTTCAAAGTCATGTAAATCACCTTTCTTGTCCATTGTCATGTTCGGTTTAACCTTCAGCAGGTTGTCTTGACTGTGTCTACATGCCTCGATGCAGGGGATTGCTGCCATGTAATGTGATGATTAGATTTTTTTCGGTAAAGAGTTGGGTAACAAGTGTACCTAATGAAGTGGCCAGTGAGTATAATTTCACAGCCACATGTTCAGAAAAACAAAATGCAGACTTTGGAGTGGCCTGGTCAAAGTTGTGACCTGAATCTGATTGAGATGCTGTGGTATTGACCTTTTTAAATATGCGGATCATATTCGAAAACCATCCAATGTGGCTGAATTACAACAATTTTGCAAAGATGAGTGGGCCAGAATTCCTCCACAGTGTTGTAAAAGACTCATTGATAGTTACTGCAAGTCCTTGATTGCAGTTGTTGCTGCTAAGGGTGAACCAACCAGTTATTAGGTTTAGGGGGCAAGCACTTTTTCCAGGGCCATGCAGATTTTCATTTTTTCCCCTTTAAAAATAAGAACCTTCATTTAAAACTACAATTGGTGTTTACTTGTGTTTTCCTATATTTATTATTTAAATGTGTTTAATGACCTTAAACAATTAAGTGTGACAAATATACAAAAAAAGTAAGAAATTGGGAAGGGCAAGCACTTTTTCACAGCCCTGTATTGATGCAAAAATATTATTAGTGACAGAAAAGGATAATCAGTAACCTTTTTAGCACGTATTGATGATAATGATGTACTGTGCAATTTGCATTAAGTATTGACATGTTCACCTGCAAATTTATTTGTGACTAAGAAATAAAAGCTTCAAACCTGAAGAGGTTTTTCCATTAAAGATCTAGGGTCTAATTTTTCACCAGACACTGTCACTTGAACTTGATACGCAGCCTGACATCACTGTCTATTTTATCCCTATGACACTTGAAAATGTTTAGTCACTTGAGCCCATTTGTGCTGAATAGCCAGCTTTTCATAATTGAGGATTAAGCTACTGCTGATGAAGTCCACCTGATCGTCATACAGCCCAACATTTCTGCGTCCTCATGGATATCAATTACTTTAAATCATACCCGGAGATCAGCTGATGATGAGTTAATGGATGGCTCTCCTGAGGACATGATGTCCTCATCACACATGGGGTCATCGAGCCGCCATACGAGTCTCCTGGGAGTGATGGGTCAGAAGTTACAAGTCACAGAGGAGGGCTGGTCTCACCGGCTCTGGTCCATCCCGAGGGAGGAGGAGACGATAATAACACAATGTACAGCACGAGCCAGTAACAAAAGCTGATAACACGAGGAATATGGCGTTGAGAGGCAAACGGCTAAACTCTAGGGCTGCACAGTTAATCAAGTTGGGGAAAAAGGGTTGCAATTTAAAATCCAGATTTAGGAGGCTCAGAAAAGGGGAAAAATAATCAAGAAATAACCAGAATATTGAACATTTAGAGTTATTTTGTAAAACTTGGCAAACGAGAGATACTGCAACTATGTTTCTGCATTTTTCCACACTTTTTTGCACACTTCTGCGTGTGCAAAATGCATATTCTTAGAGTTTGTATGCTTGATTGATTTTAAAAAAAAAAGAAAGAAAAGAAAATCACATTTCAGTGTGAATATTCAGGGTATTTTCCTTGATTACCAAGCAGACCGCAAACACATTTTACAGTTTTGCCCACAATAAATGCAATGTGACTTTTTCACCGGATCATGTATCCTGACTATTAGCATGATGTTTAGGTGTCTTAGAGGGATGGGGACAGTGCTAGTTTAGGGTCTTGCATTCTAAATGGACTCATTTTTATCCATCCAACCTCCCTCCCTCTACCCCTTAATCCTCATGAGGGTCGGGGGGGGGGGGGTGCTGGAGCCTGTCCCAGCTGACTTGAGCGAAGGCAGGGTACACCCTGGATGAGTTGCCAGTTCCATTTTTGTTCCTGTTCTTGATAATTTAGTCTCTTTTGTTCATTTTGGTAATTTTTCCATTTCAGTTCTGTACAGTTTGTTCCTTATTTTCTTGTTTTACTGTATATATAATGTGTTAATTTGCAGATTATTTTGTTGCTTAGTCATCTTATTTTGCTCTTGTTAGCTGATTTTCTTTATTATTTTAATTGTTTTGCGTTCTCCACGTCAACCTAAACAGAAAAGGCACACACTGACGAATCAGCAGTTCATCAGAAACAGAAAATTAAGTATCTGATGCTCACGGTTTCCAGGAGGATCCAGTGATGCCTGAGTAAATCAAAACCTATGCCCTGATGTATTACTTACTGTTTATCAGATTTGTTTTACTTCTAGTGTTCCAGTTACAGTGTGTGAAATGATGTTCATCTAAAAAACTCAACACACTGAGAAAATGTTTCATGTTTAAATACAGTCAAGGAAAGTATGTATCAGTCAAAATCAGGCTGCGCTTTGGCTCCGTTTTATTGCATAATGTTTAGTTTTCCATTTCCATGTTGATTACAGACAGGAAAAACTGGAGCTGCTGCCGTGCTGTCAAATCAAATCCAGGCATTGTGTTTATACATGGAGGGCAGAGAATGAAGGAAAGAGGGATTGGCGTGGCGGTTAACTGATCAAGTTACAGCCCCATTCTCGGGGAGACCACTGATTGAAACGACGCAGCACAGATCCGCTCCTCGGACATCCTGCGAGCACTCTGTCTGGGCCTATCGATGACCTGCTTTAATACGGATCAATACATGAAATGGGGACAGCTGGCTTCATGGGCGGGTTTGTTAGTGGTAGTCGTACTACAATCATTATGTGTGTTGTGCAGGTTATTGTTGTTATATCTCTCCACAATTAATCAGGGACACAGCAAATGTCACCTTTTGATGGACATTGATGGAAATGAACCAGAACATGACTATTGACATCTAAGAAGGCCTGATTAAAAACAAGAACAGGAGGCTTTAAAGATTCTTCAAGCAGTTATTTTCTGTGTGGAACTATTGATACAACAGTGGTAGTATAGTAGTATTATAGATGCACATCTCTCTGGCCCTAGAGTTAGATGTTCGTGACATACGGCTGCAGGTCGTAGTCAGGTCTTTGTCTGAGTTGTTAGTTTGTCTATCTGTGTTCTTTTCTTTTGTCCGTCCTCTGTCCACTAACCCCAACCCATGGAGGCAGATGGAGGTTTCTGCAGGTTTTTCTCTTCTGTTAAAGGAAATTTTTTTCCCTCCCTTCATCGCCCCAGGCTTGTTTTCTGAGATTCTCTTGGATTGCTCTCCGTGTGGCCTTTTCAGTCGTTTGAATTGTGAAGCGACCCCGAATTGTCTTGGATTGTAATTGGCACTATACAAATACAAACTGAACTAAATCAAACTGAAAATTACACAACTCTTCCCCAACAGACTGTTTGACTTGTTTCAGTAGAAAAAACTCTGGTGATCTCAGTAACATTTACAAGGCGTCAGTCTCTCAGAAAGCCACGCTAAGAGTCGAAACAAAGTAACCAAAACCTCGGGAGCGATTCACTGAAATGGAATGCAGCCGTGGTGTTCTAGTAATCACACCAAGGCCTTTTCGGCCAACAAGATGTCTGCTGTGTAAAATGTTTATTTGAACACATCAACTTTACTATTATTGCCGTGATATAATTAAATGACGCGCATTAATAGTTTTTTTTTTTTTTTTTTTTTGGTATTTGTTGTAAAACTTTTCCTAATTTTAATTCCGCTTTCCACAGGCTACCTCGTCCTGCTGCTGCCTTGCTACCAGACTCAAAAGCACACATCTTCCTATGAACATACTGTAATTTCAACTGAAAAGCTGCTTGTGATAATTTAAGTTCTTGGCATTCATTACGAGAGGTCACAGTGTTGGCATGCATACTGTCTAATATTCACTGACCAAATAAAAAATATTTTATATTACGGTACTGCAGAAACATGCCAAAAACATCTGCAGATACTTGTTTGGGTATGGCAGTTTGTGCAAAATCTGCTGATCAACAATGATTTGCATTTTGCAGCTTCTCGTAATTCTTTTAACATCAGCAGCTTTTTACCATCTGAAAAACATTGCAAAAAACAAGGGTATAGTGTCTAAAGCAGACTTACAGAGACTGAGCTATGCATTTGTCTCCTGTAGATTAGACGACTGTAACGGCCTGCTCACTGGCCTCTCTAAACGAGCTGTAAAACAGCTGCAGTACATCTAGAACGCTGATGCTCGAGTCCTCACCAGAACCAGGAAATACGACCACATTAGTCCAGTGCTCAGGTCTCTGCACTGGCTTCCTGTCGCTCAGAGAATACAGTTTAAAACAGCTCTGCTTGTGTACAAGCCCTTTCATGGTTTAGCACCAAAGTACATCCCTGACATGTCAGAGCCATATGAACCACCTCGGAACCTAAGAACCTCAGGGAGTGGACTCCTGCTCGTTCCAAGAGTCAGGACTAAAGACGGTGAGGCTGCGTTTCAGTTTTATGCGGCTAAAACCTGGAACAGACGACCAAAAGATGTGAGACAGGCCTCAACTCTGACAGTGTTCAAATCCAGGCTAAAAACAGTTCTGTTTACCTGTGCATATGACACCTGAAAGTATGTTTTCTGCACTCTCGGCTTTTAATGTTATAAATTAATTCATTTTATGTTTTATGTGTTGATTTTATGTTTTTTTTTTATATCTAAGTGTAAAACACTTTGAATTGCCTTGTGTATGACTTGTGCTCTATAAATAAACTTGCCTTGCCTTATGGGTCTCATGGGTATAATCAGTATACTTGTGGATTGGTGATTGACATTTTATAAACTAACCAGCAGCATAATTGGTAATAAACTTAATTTAATTCATGTGCTTTAGCCCTAGATGGCCTTCGGTTTACAGTGAGCAGTCATTTTGCTTGAAAAAGGACTTGAGTGATTAATGGATCACAGTGTTCGCCTCTCTGTGGAATCCTCTTCAAAATAAACTGTCACTCAGTATGTTTACATGCACAGCTGTTTCGCTACCTATCCAGGAAGCGGGTAGAAGTGAAGAAGCTTCCTGGATAAGTAGCGAAACGTCTTCAAACCAAATTTCCGGTCCAGTCGACAGAAGGAAAACCACACGCCTTGCATACTATGACCTGAATGGCTGAGAATCTTCACAGACATGTTGAATGTCTATCTTTAGTGTCAGAAGTGATATGGGACATTTTTCTGCCATGATATAATGTTATCTGTTCCACTTAATATTACTGTAGCTCTTTGCTGTGTTTCAGTATTTGACAGATCCAGTAACATGCAAACAAGCAGAGTTGATGTGAGCATTCAGCTTGTCCTGCCTAATCTGAGCCCTGCTCTTCACCTCAGGGTTCCATGTCTTGACCTACACACATAGTACATGCACACATGTCCGCTCAGCAGCATAACAGGAGTGCTTACTGTAGCACTCTGTTGTGCTCACTAACCCAGTTAACTGTGATTTGAAGTCAATACAGTTCCACTCACTCGCTGTAGGGCAACCAGGCTTTTCCAGTGGCTGCTGCTCGTTCACCTTCACTTTGACTGGACATCAGTAAACGGAGGTTACATCTCTGTCCGTGAAGCAGCTGGACAGGTTGAGATCTCTGTCCTTCTGCATCTTACTTTGATTTACATGACATTTACTGCACTTTTCTCCCATAAAGGAATAAGTAATAACCACTAGGTTGCTTTTTAGACCTGATTTTTTTGATTGGCCAACATGAGCTTCCCACAGATTATGTTGTTCATGTGTTTTCCCAGTATTTCCCTTGAAATGAAAATCTTTTCTAGAGGACAGACTAAGTATAAATGCTTAGTTTCATAATTTAAGCTTAGTTATTGTTTAAACAAAAGCATTGTGCTGTACCGCAAAGCATTTTTCACATTTTTTAAAGCGTACTGCAAAGAAATCCATGAAGGTTGAAATAAAAAACATAAACGACTCTGCTTTTAAGTTAAGACTGTTTTACGTCTGTACAATTATTGTCATACTCAAGGGATTTAATAATGTAGCACTGTATCTTTGCTTGAGTTTTTTTTCATTTAATAAAACTAGTTATACAAATGTACAATGCGTATGGTAGCCTTTTTAATAATTTCCAACATGTGGGGTTTGGTCATACCTCACTGAGTAGTCCTGTGTCTCAGAACACACCTTTGGAGAAGAACTCGGAAAGCCTTTGCGCAACCAATGCTAAATGACGACTCCTCTGTCAAACACACCCAACCCTATAAAAAGATTGCCACAACTGGGGCAACCTGACCGGGATTGTGCCATTGTAATGCTGGAGGCAGGGTGGACCGCCAGACTAGTAAATGTCCGTCACACCACAGTAGTGCGCTTACACCAGCGTTACGGTATTTGTCCAGACCTGGTTGACCACATGTAACAACCAGAAACCAGGAGCCATAAATCCACCTTAGAAACCGGTTCTGATACACAACTGTTACAGTAGCAGAGACTATTGATACACACAACAGACCAGTACATGTGAAGACATAAATACATTATTGAAATAACATTTATGTTATGTAACCAACGTATGGTGCTTGATATTTTTGCTACTTTGGTTTGTAACGAAGTTGGATATTCATTAAAAGTAATGAGGAGCAACATACAGACCTGTGATTTTACAACTAAATGTAGTAGTGTTATTAAATCTACTACTTGCATCAAATTAAGTGTTGATACAATACATACAAACACAATACATTTTTCTTTACTACTATTGTTACTTTTACGCAGTCCTTTTCTCTGTATGTTCAGTAGGTCTCTACCACTTCATAAATTTTAACATTTTTTTAAGTGGAATTATGAACCTCCTTTTTGATGTCTTATCTTGAAGTAAAATGTCTATTAGTAGCATTTTTCAACAGTTTTTTTACCCATGAGCCTTAGGGCTGAAGGGGTGTTGCTGACACCCCAGCGATGGGCAGGGAGGTGGCATCAATCTTGGGCTTGTTAGTTTGATGACTCTTGAGTGGAAAGGCCAATGGTCACCAGACTTGGACCAAACATGTACAGTATGAGGTCAGGACTGGCAAGAAGGCCGAAGACTACCACTGGTTATTTTTTCATTCCCCTCTCTTCCTTTTGTTTTCAGCCTCAGCTGTTGGTGTTTTTTCCTCTTTTGCTTGTTTTCTGTGCATCTCCCTGTCTTTTCTTCTCCTCTCCCCCATCATTCTTGCTTTTCTTCATCATTCTCTTCCTATCTGGTCCTTCCTTCTGTCCTTCAGTAGACGGGGCCAACATCACATCAGGCGTGTGTCAGTTCACTGCTTTAAAGATTCCTCTGTTATTAAGCTCTGCTTCCGCCTGCTCCCACTGATTTTTTTTTTTTCTTTTCTTTTTTTACCCAGTTTACCAGTCCACACATGCCATGATCACAGCAGAATCTACACTCTCTCAAAAACACATTTCCCTTGCACTTACCCTGAAGTACTTTAATGTACTGCCTGTTTGCTCAAGTAAGCTCAATTGAGCCCTTTCTATTTTTCCCCTGCGTCGCTTGCTGTGATCCATTGTTTCAGTTTTTGTGCTGCGATTAAAATGCTCTTGTCCCACAGTAGATCCTTTTATGCTGCATTGATTCATGTTTTATTTGTTCTTTCATTCTTTTTGGTAATCAAGCTTTGCTGCTGTAAGTGATATCTCATCTTTCAACTTTTTTTCCCTTTGGATTCTTGGCATCACACTTATGACTTTTTTTGCACAGTATATTAACCCTTTTTTCACACAGAGAAAAGCATGTGTGCTGTTTCCTGCTTACACTTTAATCCATATTTTGTCATGCAGTAAATTTCAGTGCGACAAAGCTCTCAAGTCTCACCTCCCCCAAACTTTACACACAAAACTTAAATCCAAGTCATTCCACCAAATGCTCAACAATAAATTTCTGACAGAAATGTAATCCCCCTAATTTGAGTTTGCCTCTACGTAAACAAAATCAGCAGTGAAGTATGGCTCCAACTAAGGCACCACAGTGTAAAAAAAACAATAAATATATAGTCTCTAAGGATTTCTTTTGATGTATTAGTTTTTGATTAAGCTTGTGTTTTCTCCTACTAAACTGCAGCAGCACTTTGGTTGTTTGAGGATTTGTTCAGCGTGTGGGTCCGTTGAACAAATGCATGCCGTCTGGGTGGCAGACATGTACTTTAATGTGCTCATCTGTGGTTATTTAGCAGAGTGGTTCTGTCACGTTACACACATTGCCAATCAAAGGTCTGGAGACACCTTCTGCATCAGTGTCAGTGTTTTTTCTTTATTCTTATTGTTTCCAACATTAATACTGAAGGCATCCAAAATGAAAAGAACCTGTAAGGAATGATGCTGGTCTCTGTGAATCCGTCATTAACATAGATGCACAGTCCTCCCCCTTTGCTCGAGTCACTGCTGTTGTCAATCCATTGGATCGTGTGTCCTGCTAGCTGCACAGCTGTGTTGGGGATATTGCTCAGACTTTAGGTGTGATGGATTGAATGTTGGCTAACCTGTTGGCAGCCCGAGCAGGACAGCCCTGCTTGGCCCCACATGGCTCGGCTGACCAATCAGGGCACATGTGACTTGTCATCCTGAGCCGGGATGGTATTAGCAACATCTGTTCACCAATGTTAAAAAAAAAAAAAACCTACCTAGCAAAACTCCTCCCCTTGGCTGGAAACTCTAAATAAGGCAAATCCACTCGTGGGCAGAGCTGTAACCTCCAGCTTGACCCAAGATTGACATTAAATTACTGCAAATCAGCATGACACGGGCACTTTAAGATTCTTCAACTTCAGTGGCCGCTTTGCATTCTCTCATTGCATTGACGAGGTAGCCTGAGTGGTTTTTGTAATCACAAGTGTGACTTATCAAGCACACTGTAAGCACTTTAGTTTCTTGTTGACTGACAGAAAAAGCTTGTTTCTCTGATGGACTGGAGGTAGGTTTGGAGACGTAATGTACCTAAGGTCCAGTTCAGACCAAGGATTAACGATGAGACTGTTCGGTTTAAGTAAGTTTCAAGGTGTGAACAGGTTCATCTCTGCTCAGCGTGACTCTTCAACTCGTCAAATCACCATTGGATGAGCTTATGGTGTGTTTTAATTGTACTTCAAAGTTGGAATTTTTGAGTTCCTAGTGGGAAATTTCAACTGGAACGCCCCTTCAAGTTGGAATCTGAACTTGGAGCAACCCCACCCACCTCGACTTTACCACTGAATTTCTGGTGCATTTGTTTCAAATTACATCAGTCACTGTTCAGTTTTAGCCATTGCATGCTACTACGCTGTTGGTATGTGCAAAATGCCACGTAGGGATGTTATTGGACAGAAAATGCACAAGTTGTCTATGCTCCGAATGAGCCAGATTTACAGCTTTTCTGACTTCACAGCTGGCACATGATCAGCGTGGAATTTATGCCACTCTCAGTTCTGACCTTCCGCGGTGAATGGCGCACACCATTAAAATGCAGTGTGAAAGAATTCTCTTTCTTGGGGTTAAAGGGCTGTAACTCACCTGCCTCCAATAAGTGTGTTCTTCTTCTCAGATCAGGGCCAGAAATATATCTGCACCCTGTTTCCTATTATAAAATGCTGCACATTTAATCCAACTGCAAAAGTCCCAAAAAGCCAGTAGCTGAAAGAGGGCTACAAAGAGAAGACTCATTGCTGTTAACGTGATACATCTTCTCATGTAGTTGCACTGTGTGAACTGGCCAGGTTTTCAGGATGGTGCAAACGGGCACGTTGCAAGTAGTTGCAAATTTCCAGCTTCTCTGTGAATCTTTGATCCGAACTGGGCGCAAGACCAAACCAACCTCTGCACAATTCTGGAAATATCCTTCAGTTGCATTTTAATTTGAAGACTTTCCAGCAGTGCCAATTAATATTTAGGGAACTTTCACAAATATAGTTCTTTAGAGTTGGTGCAATTCAGGGGGTGAAGTTACTTTCAGTTACTTTTTTTGGGTAGATGACTCTTCGCCATCTGGCAGTTGCTATTTCACCTGAGTGAAATTGAATCATCAGCTCTTTGATCTAAAAGGATTTATTCATGTAGTTGATATTTTTCGTTAGTATCAAGTACACTACCACTCAAAATTTGGATGCTCTTTCTCCTTCTGTGTTTTTTCTTTGTTTTATTATTTTCAACATTGTACATGAGCGCTGAAGACCTTTACACTGAGAAACAACACCGCAACAGTGTTCAGTTCAGGGTTAGGCCATTTTGTGCTTTAGACCATCTGTTGTCTTGTGCAGAGGAAGGGTGGGTCCAGAGTCATTGGATCTATTGGTACTACTACAACTACTGTACAAATCTGTATTATGACACGAAACAGTCCTTCATTACTTTAAGAAATGAAGGTCAGTCAATGTGAGAAATCTTAGGAACTTGCCAGAATCGTCAAACACCGATAAAACTGGCTCCTTTGTGGACCAGTCCAGGTTTGCTTTAACACCTAAAAACAAACTGCAGTTCCCTTTTGTTGAGTTCACTTTGCATCCACAGATGAATGACACACCACCCCACCCCAGACAAACCAGACCTGGTTCAAAGTGAACCAAAGAATATATATGTTAATGCTTTTTACGGCATATGTTCACTCAAATTGTTCATATCCTGTTTTTTACCAATAACAATGAGGTGCACTACAATTGTGTAAGGCCAGACACACCCATGGGGTCCGACTTTACAAATATGTGATAAAACGGCGATCAAGTGCTTAATTGAAATTTTGATTCCTTTAATGTATATCCTAATGTGCATCTTACAGCTTTAGTAAGTTTTGAATAGGCAGTACTTCAGTTTGTCAACATGTTCATCTGTGTGTCCTATAAGGTGTCGTACTGGTCTCTGAGTGTGTTTTGTGCGTGTTCAGATGTTAAAAAGTAGTTGCCCTGTGGCCTCAATAGCTCCTCCGTTTGTTTGATCCAACAGATGTTTATATGAAGCTGCTCTCTTCACACATACATACTCTGTCAGCCTCTTTATGTTTTGACAGCTGCCCCTGATAGAGCCCTATTTTAAGGCTGTGGATGGATATGTGTGTGTGTGTGTGTGTGTGTTAGTGGTGTTATGTGCTTGTGCTACACCTGCCTGTCTGGTTTGACGGTGCCACTTTGACAGGCAGTGTTTGGCATAGTCCAAGTGGCTCCTGTCAAAGAGCTGCACTGGATGTGATTTATATGCAAACACTCTGAACAATGAGCTAATCTTTTAAAAGCTTTCACTTTTTCAGGACTGAACACGCTCTGAGCAGCTTACAGATTTCACAGACTTTTGACTTGTGCCATGTCGTTTTAAAAAGGCTGAAAACTTACTTGAAACGTGCTTGTTCTCTTTGCCAATTTTTGTTTAAAGTGTGTGGAAGTGGGAAAGTGTGTATTATTTTATTTGTTTGACCTGTGCTGGCATGCACAGTAACAAGAATGTTCTTAATCTGTCTTGCCTGGTTAAATAAATGTTAAATTAAATAACCACTTTTTTTCTTTGTTTTTCTCCTGTAGGACCTCCACACTATCTACTGCCATCTCTACCACATGGACGTCCTCTCTCACCTTAGAGAACATCAGCTAAGGTCTGTCATCTTCATTTTACCACTGAAGTTAGAAAAGGCATTTAAAAATGCGAAACTATAGCTGGGCGAAAACGTGATCATGATATGTTTTCATACTAGCTGATTGTGATCGATGTGATAATGAATGTCAACGTTATTAACCTGAAGGAAACTTGAAGACACCAGACAGTTACTTTTAAATTATTTGTGAAAGGTGTAATGACAGAAAAGTGATGTAAAATGCACAAAATGATGAAATAGATATACAGTAGGTACAACACAAAATGCAACAAAAAATCAAAGTGGCTTGAGATGCAAAAAGAGTATGGAAAACAAAAAATGCGAACATTGCAACAAAATAAAAAAACTCAAAGATGAAAACAACCGAAAGAAGGTGTAATATAAAACAACTGTGAAAACTGTAACAAAATGAACATTTCATGAAAGATGATATGATGTAAAGCAGGCAGAAAACAAAACAAAAAAAAGTGTGGAAGATGTACCAAAATGAAAATTGCATAAAAACACAATGAAAACAATGTAAGAAACTTAAAGTAATAAAAGAGTAAGGGACCTGTGGTTTCTTTATTGCTTACTGTGTTAGTCCTACATCAAAATAACAAATAAGTGTACATTCCTCTTTGGAAGATAAAGGCACTGAAATGATTTGTAAGTGATTTGACACCATAAACAAACTAAGTTGAGAAAGGTGAGATGGTCCCAGTGTGTACAGTACATCACAATAATTGGAGTGTCTTGCAGAGGTTTTTGGCACATTTCTTTGGGACGTTATCCACACATTTAGCCGCGTTGCTCATTACATGAACGCACAATAATGTTTGCAAACTTTTCTTTATTATTATTATTATTATTATTATTATTATTACAGTTTAAACGTATGTCACAGTTAAAGTCCATGTACAGGTCCTTCTCAAAAAATTAGCATATTGTGATAAAGTTCATTATTTTCTGTAATGTACTGATAAACATTAG
>JAQQAE010008178.1:0-15378 GCA_029823295.1 Pseudamia nigra | reverse complement strand
CGGCCTTGAATTGTGAAGCGCCTAGAGATAATCGGCGATTATGATTGGCGCTATACAAATAAAGTTTGATTGATTGAAAAGGTCATGTACATGAGATACACTTGCCACACACAACCCACCAGTAGAAAGCATATGGCCCTGTTTTAGGAGCACATGGCTCGTACGGGGATCAAGCCTGTGACCTTGGCGTTATTAACACCATGCTCTGACCAACTGAGCTAACAGAACCATGGCTGTGAAGAAATACACTGATCGCATCTGCGGCAAAGGAAACACATCACTAATAAGAGCTAGGTAAGTTTGTCAGTCTTTCTGCTTCAGCATCTGTAACTGATGTAAACTCCTAGATATATAAAAGCAGGCTTCTTAGACACCTACTGTACATGCATTTTATCAGTATCGATTCAGTGTTAAATTCTGCACATCCTCCCTTAATATTGTATTTTTGCTGATGTTTGTACAAAATAAAAAGCATGCACACATATGTTACTGGAGAGACTTTGGAATATCATATCTCTGAAAGGAAAATGTGGTTATATTTTGATTTCCTGCATAAATTGTGATAAATTCTAGAAACCTATTAGAATTAAATTCTAAAATGTGCTGGTGCTCGTAGTAGCAAGTGACAACAGTTCTCTGCTTTTTCTCCACTATTTTTAAAATTTTTTGGATATACACTGCTTTTTTGGATCTTCTTTTATGGGATCAATTTTCCATTGACATGGAGAGAAGAGATCACTCCAGAGAAGACCTCCTGAACCTGAGGCAGAGGAAATGTGCAGCTTATCAGCCAATCCCACTTGATCTGGTATAGTCTGTCATTGTAACGGGGGTGAGAATGGAGCTGGGGAAACTGAGTCCTGTGAAGACAGCTGGCCCAGATGGTGTGTTTTTGAGGCTGCTTCAGGACTGTGATGCTCAACTGTGTGAACCTGAGTCTACAACTGGGGAGGGTCCTGGCTCTGTGGAAAACAGCATGCATTGTCCCAAAGTTAAGTGGCCAACTGATCTTCACAACTACAGGCTGGTGGCATTCACATCCCACGTCATGAAGACCTTGGAGAAACTGCTTCCGAGACTGCTGAGACCCCATGTCTAGCATGCAATGGACCCCCTCCAGTTTCCATACAATGACTGCATTGGAGTGGATGACGCTATCCTCTGTATGCTCCTCCAGCCCTACTCACATCTGAAGGGGGCTGATGCTTATGTGAGGATTATGTTCTTTGACTTCTCAAGTGCATTTCACACAGTCCAACCTCACATACTCAGAGACAAGCTCAAAGGGTGGACCCCTCCTTTGTTTCCTGGATCAAAGACTACTGGACAGGAAGACCACAATTAGTCTCCGAGACAGTCATGAGCAGCCCTGGAGCTCCACAGGGGACTGATTTGGCTCCAGTCCTGTTCACTCTGTACACATTGGACTTCAAATACAACTCTGATTCCTGCCAATATCCAGAATTACTTTGATGACACTGCTATCATGGCATGTATCAAGAATGAACAGGATGAGCAGTATAGACATCTGATAAATGCCTTCTGTGATTGGAATCAGAAAATCTCCCTCCTGCTGAACACCACCAAGACAAAAAAAAAAAAGTGTAAGACCCCTCTACAGTTAGTGGATATTGAGGTGGTGCTGACATACAAATATCTTGGTATACATTTTGACCACAAGCTGCACTGGTCCTAGAAAATATATTTACTGTATCAAAAGGGTCAGAGTTGTGTATTTTTCCTACAGAGGCTCTGGTACATCTTGCCTAAGATGCTGCTCATGTTTTACCAATCAGTGGTTGCAAGTGCACTCTTTTATGCTGTGGTCTGCTGGGGAGGCAGCATCAGACAGAGAGATGTAAAACACCTGGACAGACTGGTTAAAAAGATTGGATCAGTGGTTGGAGGGAGGCTGGACTCACCAGGGTCTGTGGTGGACAGGTGCACACAGAAGAAATTGGAGGATATCACGGACCACCCAGACCATCCTTTTAACCTCATTCTGTCCCAATGGAGGAACAGCTGCAGTGAACGATTAACAACACTAGCTGCAGAACTGAACGCTATAGGTGGAGAGGCGCTGCGTGCCACCAGGCAAACCAGGCAATTTCTTGGGGCTCTATGCTAATAGGGGGTCCAAAAGGGCTGACAGACTTTAAAAACAGCAGGTTTTTTTGGGTTATTTATAATATAATGGAGATACGTAAAAGCTGGTTGTAGGGGGCCCCCTTTCAAATTTTGCCTAGGGCTCCAATAGACCCAAGAATTACCACTGTATAGGAGATCCTTCATCCTCACTGACATCAGACTGTTAAACACCATAACTGATGGCAGAGTGAAGACTGAAGACTTCTTAATGATATAATCTTTGATGCCTACTGAATGAGTGGCTCATATGATAAATTATGATAAACAAAGCTTACGATGCAAATATCTGTAATAAAATCACAGGTCTAATAAAAACACAATCAATGTGTATCGATGTGTGTACTGTAGGTATTCTGGAAAACTGTTATAATGAAAAAATGTTTATATTGTACATGAGCGCATGGTTTAACACTTTTTAAAGATGCCACTCCACCCATGTCAGTTTAGCTGCTGTGCTGGTAGATTACATTCTAACCACACAACATTTTTTCTTCTATTATCTACAAGTGTCTGTTTGCAGTCATGACATGCAATGTGTTGGATCATGGAGAAAGTCGCTAAACAATGAAGTACTAAATTATACACTACATATAGTTTTTTCTGTGCAGTACAATTTACAAAAACTCAGAAGTGATTAAAATGTGTAGTAGTAGCCATTTCTGCAGCCTTTCAGCTGTTATTGCATTGTGAAAGTAAAACTAGAGTTTCACATTTACCATAAAGTGAAATTACTTAAATGTTCAACAATTACATACGCCTATTTTATGTACAGATTTATACATTTTTCAAGAGAACAACTAGAAAACAGTGTGAACAATATAGTGAACACAAGGTACCAGGCATTCTAAGAAAGTTTTTCAGTGATGTGACCCGTACAGTAATTCAAGCTACTGTTCAGTGAAGAACATGGTTTGAAATAAGGAAGTGAATTCAGTTCAGTTTAAACCAGCAGAGGAAACAGAAACACATTGTCGTGAGCACACTTTGTGGTCTAGATAGAGAGCGCGACAACCCTGAGCTGCCATTCTTTTGTGCTTCTTTTCAGAGTAGAGTTTATGTTCATCTGTGGAACTACCGGCCAGGAGTTCAAATGGGCTGAACAACTTCTTTGCTTCAGTAAACAGCAGATCCATGCGTCAAGATGAACACCAGCAGTAAATCGGTAAACTCCACTGCAATAAAAGCAGAGATCAAGAGGCATGAATCTCTCCAGAGTGCAATCAACAGACTTTCAAAGCAGTTTGAAAGGGTAACAGATGCACAGCTGCGCTCAGGCCTGAAGGTTTACCTCCATAGCATTCAAGGTAAGTTAAGCTCATCACCAAACTGACTATTTAACATAGAAAGGAAAGTAAACTTTCATTTTTTCTGGTGAAGGTTTCTGTGAAAAAATACTTGCTTAAATGCAGTTATCAGAGTTTTTCAGAGTGCTCTTACATTCAGGATGCTCATTTAAGTGATGATGCATGTCGTGACAAAAAGAAAAAAAAAAAGTGAAAATCCCAAAGAAAGTGTAAATGCTGACCATGTGTAACTGTGAGTTGTACATTAGACCTAGGGTGTGGGGGAACATGACAACATAGATTTGATTGATATCTTCATTTTTGCTTCCTGTCAGACAGCGTGTCTTACTGAGGAAGCAGTCAATGTTCATTTTCATTCTTGTTTCACTCTATGGGCAAAATTCACCTCCTGGCAGCTGTTGTGTAGCGGCATTTATTTATCTGCCAACCTCTGGACACGGGCAACCAATGGCAGCATCCCTCAGCAGCTATCGCCATGGCAGCAGGATGAAACCTGCTGGGCGGCCTACTTCCTGTCTGCCAATCTGCAACTGCCCTCAAAGCCACTTCCGCTCAGACAAACAGAGCCTTTACATGTGAAGCTGATCACTTTTACATCATTTCCTCTTGTGTTGTACTTCCCACTGTTCCTGTGAAGGTGACGCTGTGTCACTCTCTATACGTAGTTTGTATCCACATACTTTACCGTAAAAGGAACAAGTCCTCAGGTCAGACAGAGGTGGAGGCATAACAGAAAATGGAACCTCATTAAATTATCTTTTTTCGTTAGTGCATTCATTATCATGTCACACTCATTCTGCTGTTTGCCTGCAGTGAAATGCAGGTCAGTCAGCTCCCTTATGGATTTTGGTAAGCTTTGAGCACTTTTACAAATGTGCCAGATCTTGACATACATAGAGAGGCATCCCTTATGTGTAAAAACATTCACTTGAATTTTTTGTGTAATTAGGACAGAGTGTCTATGCAGCAGTGAAGATCAAAGCCAGTGTAGTCTCCATGGGGCCTGGATCTTTGAGCATAGAGTTCACTGGCTCTAAAATGAGAGCCACCTCTCATTTGGACTTAATAAGTGGGTGGGATGTTTTCGGCTGGCCTTGCGCCAACAAAAGGCTGGGAAAAAAAGGAGATAGTAATGGAGAAAACGGTAAGGTGGAGCTAAATGAAGACATTTAAATGTTAATCTGACTGGCATAGTGTCCACTGCAGTACGGACAGCAGAGTAAGAGGGGTAAAGATAGATGCTCACAATGAAAGAAGGCTGAAAAATCACCCAGCCTGACCACTGCCCTTGGCCACTGTCCATCTGACAGCACCCACCCACCCATGGGTGTGTGTATGTGTGAGCTGGAGGAAAGCTTTGTCTGTATGTGAGCTCTTTGGAGGGAAAACGAAGAAGGAGTGTGTTTCTAAAATGTCTCTACCTCAAGACAACCTGATTTCCTGTATTATACGTGGGTGTCTGTTTCACAATAATTGGATTCACCGTGCCGCACAGCAGTTGACTGCAACCTCTCACACACTCTGGGCATGCGGTAGCCTCACACTCACAAAAAATTACACACATACATCATTCTCTGGAAAGAATGTTTTCATTTTAAAACATATTTTAGCTTCCTGTCTGAGGCTATGTTTCTGATCCTGCTTGTGCGGCGCAGGCAACAAATGATCATTTCTCTCAGGTTGTGCATTTCCCCTTGAGCTAAAGGCAGTTGTCAGAGGTCTTTTGTATTCAGTGTGAGTAGTTATTGCCCTCTCACTGACTGTGAATGGGAGGGGGAGCGGGCTGAGCAGGTGGACAGTCAGATCTTGTATTAAGGGATGATAGTGGGAGGCAAAGAGTGGTGCACTGTGGGGAGAGGCATCCTCTGATTTCACATCAAGGATTTTTTTTTAAACCTGAGAGTAATTAACACAAAATTACACCCAGTAATAAACCAAGCGATGGATGTGTAATCATGTTTGCTGCAGTGTTTTGTTGCTGTACACAGCATAATTGCAACAGTTTCATACGTAGGTTGATTTTTATTAATTGTTGTTTTGGAATTTTTTATTTAATCATCCTTTCTTAATTTAATCATCCTTTTATCATTCCTTCTGTGTAAATCTTAAAAACATGTTACACATATTCCATCATCTGTGAACTCCTGTGCGTTTGAACTACTCAACACAATATTGCTGCACATTCTGCATTTACTTATTTCATAATGTAGTTCAACACTTTCTGTCCAGTATGTTCTCATCGTCCTGTCACACTAGTGTTTAGTTCATGTTGTGAGCCCAGAGCTTACCCACTTCTGCTAATGAACACATGCTGTAGTAGGCAATAGACTACAGATCAATACACTCACAGGAAATCTTTCTCTTTCCCTCACACATACGTTCCATACACAATGAAATACACACACACACACACACACACACGCAAACACACACGTTGTTGATACAGAGATCAGGGAGTGATTGTGATACAGAATGTACCAAAGAAGGAGGAGGAAGGAATGACATGGAGGAGATGATTGTGCCACCAGAGCTAGGAAGATTGTAACACCTTAGCAACAAACAAGCCAAGCCTCCTACTGAGGAGGAGCCACACACATCCACACACACACCTACACACACTCACACACACACCCACATACACACACACTCACACACACCCACACATACCCACACACACACACACACACACACACACACTCAACTAGACAGCTGAAGACAGATGGATGATTTATACAACTATTCAGTCCACTGTAAATGAGACAAGGAACAGACACTTGGAAAACATTTCCTGCTTGAGCGGCTTTTTTTCTCCACAAATATATCCATCTGTCTTTTTTACTGTCATTCCTCACCTATCCTTTCTTATTTACCCACCCTGTAGCTGATCTTTTCTCTTATGCCCCCCACCCCTCCTCATTTAATCGGTCCGGCTTGTACGCGCCACTGCTTTACCACCCTTTACCCGCTGCCGCCCCCTCCTCTCCAGCACAGAGGGAGAAACATGGAGGGGAGGGGACAGAAGTGGGGATGGGAGGGATGAGCAATAAAGAGCAGGGACCCTGCACAGTCTGAGAGAAGCAGCCAGAGGAAGAGAGAGAGAAAATAAAGGAGTGAAATGGATACAGGAGAAGCAGGATCGTACTGCACTCTATGGATTGCATATTGAAACAAGGAGGGGCTTGCAGAGGGAGGGACATTGGAGATGCCAGTCAGTGTGGTTGTGGAGACGGAGGGACAGAGACGCAGAGTGTGAGCGAGAGGAGCTGTGCATGTGTGAGCATGTGTGTGTGATGAGCATTGGACCTGCTGAACCTGTGCGATAGTGTCTGTCTTGTTTGAGCAGTGAGTCACCTCAGCACCTCCTCTGTGCCGGTGCCGTGTTGTCATGCTCAACGCCTGATGCGCTCAGAGGACACAGGCGGCCTGGGAGACAGCAGTAGGGGCGTGATGGCCAGACGCGCCCTGACTCGGTCATGCATCTCCAGATATTTGCCTGAGCTTCAGTTGGCTTCTCCTCCTGATCCCCTTCAGCCCTCATCAGTGTCCTTCCTGTGCACCTCCTGGAGACTGCCTGCCTTCCTGCTGCCGCGCTCACTGAATGGATGCTGCTGTCAAAACACATGTGTGGCTTGCATTGAGAGCCCATGATCTGGACTGGACTGCATACAGCTCTGGGTATACTGTGACATGCTGCTTTAGGATTAAACTAATTAATTTTTAAAGGCATCACCTTTTTAATTTACATCTACAGTTCATGATCACATTCCTGATGACGTATGATGCGGGGCAGTTGTTTTCCTAGATTGAATGATGATTTTTGCTCTGCTACAAGAAGAATGAAGAAGATGATCTGAACAACATGTGTGATGGAAATGCTGCATATGAGAATAAGGTCAAGTAAATAATTATCATATGGAATAATGCTTCATTTGAGATAATGAAGATTTATTTGCTTCAGTAGCTGCAGACATATGCAGTGAATAGATTTTAGCTGGGTGTTTTCTAGGAACAAAAGAGCTGCTTGGACTGCACTGACAGTGTGCTAAAGCAGGAGCAGATTCCTAATCTGTGTTCCAGGGATATTTAAATTGAACTCAATGAAGAAGTCTGCACTGTAATTGAAATCTGAAACCAGAAGTAGAGGTTTAGGGAATGGATGAAACCAAAAAGCCCTCTGCTGTTGAATCTTCCAAGGAGAAACTTAATCTCCCTCCATGTAAGTTTTTTGTATCTGTTGTACTGTCAGATTCTTTCACATCTCAACACACTGGCAAACTGTCAGTTCATGTCGCTCTGTCTGGTTTCATTCATCTTCTGTTTGTCTACTGAACCCTGACCACATGAGCGGAGGCGGCACCCTGCAGCAACGCACCACCTACCTCATCTCCCTCACCCTGGTCAAAGTAGAGGCTGTGGAGGAGAATGGAGGAGGGGCCAAAAACAGCACCCAGGGGAAAGAGGCAGAAGCCAGGCCAGGGACTGGGCCTGGAGGACGATCAGGAAGAGACGAGGCTGGGGCTGAAGGTGGAACTTCTGCAAGGTCTGAGAATGGAGCTGGAGTGTTCTCAGAGCAAACAAAGAGTGCTGAAGATCCTGCTGCTACTAAAGGCAAATTAACTGAACTCAAGGATGGAGAGAGGAAGTCCCTTAGCCCTTTCAACGACAAGCTGCCTTCCACAGTTGATGTTCAGAGCAAAGGAAGTGAAAAACCTCCATACAATCTCCCAATCCCCATCCCTGCTGAGAGGACATCGATTCAAAAGACAAAGTCTGAAGACATAGATTCAGCAAGAGGACCTAGCACCTCAGAGGTAAAGCAATGCGGGTCTCCATCCTTGACCACCACTCCACCAGCAGAGGTGGTTGAGCCCAGTCGCACCCCGACTCGGACCAGCCTTCCTATTCGTCCAGCTGGACAGCGGCCTGTGAGTCTGCTCAAGTCTCACAGCAGTGTGGCCTCCCGTGGTCGAGAATCCAGGGAGGGCAGAGAGCGCAGCCCTACTTCAGCCCAGAGTCTTGACCGCAAAGACTGCCGCATGCCTACACGCTCACCAGGCCCCTGTCGGGCCTCGTGGGCCGAGGCAAGTAGGCCTGAAGGATGGAGGGACCTGCAGGATGAGGTTCAGGTTGGAATATCGCTGGACCTCGGAGGACCAGTGATGAGGGATATGCCCAGGAAGGAAAGGCTAAAGACAGGTTCGACCTCTCTACCTGCACCTGCAAACCAGGCCTCAAAACCAACACGTAAGGGGAAGAGCCGCACATTGGATAACAGCGACCTGAACAGCCTCTCTGAAGACCTGGGGCTGGCCCGGGAAGCCCAGCAAGGGCAGCAAGGCCAAAGAGGTTCTGCTAAGGACAGGAAGATGCTAAAGTTCATCAGTGGCATTTTCACAAAGAGCAGTTCAGGGGCAGCAGGGTCATCTTCCACAGCACCTCCAGTGTACATACAGAGGGATTCCAGTGAAGAGGAAGGTAAGGGGTAACAACAACACACATGACATCAGTGTCACTGTCACCACTTTGGCTTTAAATCCACCTGTCATGCATTATCAAAGGCATACAGACTCCAGGCTTATCAGACAGTCTGAAACCTCTTTATCTGTGCAGGGGCATCCACTGAAAAGGAGTTGGGGTTGGGCGGGGTTGTTCTTTATATGAGAACCCCTCACCAAGTGCATTTACAAGCTGTAATACTGTCATGTGTCACAAGAAACATTTTCCCAAAGCCATGTGTATCTGCAGATTGATGACAGATGAAGTTCTTTGATGTGAATACTGACAATAGAATCATCTTGGACAGTCTTAATCTAATTCCCCTCAGAGCGTGGACTGATTTCACACTGCTGAATGGTTAATCTTTACCCTCACGCATACACACACATGCCCCACACATGCATGCTTAAACAGTGTTCACAGCAAGGGTTTAAATCTCATAATGAAGCCAGAAGGGAGGGAAGCTGGTTGGAAGAGATGGTGCTGGATTGAACTGCCAGAGTTTTTTTTGCCTCAGTTCTATTTCCATTAAACTGAAATGCTTGAAAAGAGCAAGATGTGAGGTGATGTTTGTTCACCCACATCAAAAAGAGAAGTGTGGATCCACAGCCAATAGTGAACATTTCTAATCCTGTCTTTTATATTCCACCCACTACGTGTTCTGTTACTATATGGTGCTTTTTTTCCATCCCTCTCCTACCCTCTCTTTGTCTTTTGTCTGGTATCATTCAAATTCCATCATGTCACATGTATTTCTGCAGTAGATAAAGATTTACACTCATTAGCTGTAAGTTTCCATCACTGCTTCTTCTTTTTGCTGTGTTTCGGGGGCTGCATCGTACAACAGTGCATCTCTTTCACAAACATGTTTTCTCAAAGACTGAATGTCAGCCTGTGGAAGCGAGAATTTGTGTGAGTGTGTCATGTATTCATTCACTCATTGTGTATTCACACTGTTACACATGCACACTGTGGATTCACTCAAGTAGTAGGACCAACCCCGCCAACTGCAACCCATTCGCCCGCGCACATACATACACATTCACATACTCAAGGCAGGAGGAAGTGTTGCCATGGCAACCGGCAGGACTGCTGCTTCTGCTGCTGCTACAGAGGCAGAACCTGATGAGACAGAGGAGTGGAGGAGGAGGTGTGGTGTGTTCATATATATATATGTGTGTGTGTGTGTCTGTGTGTGTGATGCTATGCACATTGACACAATCTGAGAGGATTTCGGAAATATCCCAACAAAGAATTAAACAGGAGCAGTTTTGAATGTCAGCCCACATCATGGGGGTTGTAGTAGATCACACACAATTGGTTTGGAGCATGAAGTGTGGATAATTGGCTTTCCATGGAATCTGTGTGTCAAAGCAGCAGAAGGATCACACTCTCTGATCACTTTTGGAAACAGGTCTTGGCTTATAAGATGAAGCACATAAGAAGAGCTTTGACTCACACAATCAAAGTCCATACATGTGTGCACCTCTGTTTATGTGGTAGGAGTTGCCCTTTCTCCCAGGGAGCTGCCTGCGGTGGTAGTTTGTGTGCAAATCCTTTTTTTTTTCTCATCTGAAGCACATCCTCACTGGCCATATACATGTAAATCTATGGCTGTATAATTTTGACCATACCAGCCAGATCTTGTTTAATCATTGTCTGTCTTTGAAGGACACATTACATATTCACGCTCAAAATAGTGGAGACTTTATTAGTAGGACTAACTCAGTCAAATACTCTGTGTTTCCATCTTCATTTTAATCCCTTCCGCTTTTGGCATTTTTTGAGCTTTTTCTGTCTCTCACTTTTTGGATCCCTTAGGCTCTCTCAATGTTTATTTGTTGTCCCTGTAAGCTGCAGCTGGGTGTCTGGGTGTGGGCGTCATATCACATTGGGGGTAATCCACCTTTTTTGCCCAGTGGGGACATTGACACAGCTGCGTGCAACCCGGCCCCTACATGTTTGTTCACACATGTGTGCATGTACATGAGGTTTCTCCAGTACAAACCAGTCAATGCTCATCATTTCACAACCTGCATGAAAATGTATCTCTCATTTCAGTTCAAGGGGAAAATATCACTCATCTAGGATCTGAAATATTTGAGTGGCAACTGTATTAACCACCGAGTAAAGGCCATAGTCATTCACCCTACATTTAAAGCGTGTAGGGGGCAAAGTGGATAACGAGTGGTATGACTGAAACCCTGTTGTGTCTAAAGGTTGCATTCATTACTGCGACCCGTGAGGCCATATGTGTGCTTATAACGACCAGTCATGCAACTGCTGTGTGATTTACTGCTTTCACACAAGCCATTATGATGGCTGCCCTTTTTACTGTACATGATCAAAATGATGAATATCTCTGTGGCTCTGCATCACTGACTGTTTGTCTCTGTCTCTCTTCAGTAAATATCGCCAACAGTCAAGAGTGGACACTGAGTAGAGCCATTCCAGAGCTTAGACTGGTGAGGCCAAAATGTACATGTATCATTAAACACCAGT
The DNA here is from genome assembly GCA_029823295.1 of Pseudamia nigra. Classification (NCBI taxonomy): domain Eukaryota; kingdom Metazoa; phylum Chordata; class Actinopteri; order Kurtiformes; family Apogonidae; genus Pseudamia; species Pseudamia nigra. The sequence continues at coordinate 3,928 of JAQQAE010008178.1, read as the reverse complement.
ATTAGAAAACAGAAGCTTTTCCCTCTTGATTCATTAGTCATAATGCAGAATGTCTGAAGGCATTTAATGTGTTAAAGGTTCAGATTTAGGAGGACGAACTTGTTGAAATGGAATAAAATATTCATAATTATTTGACGTTATTGAATAACCACCTTCATGAAATTCACCATGTTGTGCTACCATGATTCTCCAGTAGCTCAGAATGGACCTTATCATCATTTTGGTTGGTAAACCAGGTGCTATTCAGCATTAAGGCAGATTACTGTAATGTGGTTAATATCGCTTTAACAGGGCAAAGAATGGCTCTAACAAGTCAAATAAATATGGACTCTTAGGCATTGAACAATGTTATTCCTACCAAGTGAATATAAAGCAAAGTGAATTTTTGGCAGTAAATGTTAGAGTATAGGATGCATACCATATTTATCTATAAACAGAAAAAAACAATATTTTGTGATGTGTCAATAGAAACCAAATTATTAAAAAAAGAAAAAAAAAGTTCAAATAATTGGATAGCTAGAGAAATGCAGTCTGAGGATTATGTTTAAGATGAATAAATGTCATTATGTTATTCCTTTGCCTAGGGAGTTCTGGGAAGTCTCAAAAGTGGAAAATCAGCACTGGTGAACAAATACATCACAGGCAGTTATGTTGCACTTGAGAAACCTGATGGTAAGACACAAAGCAACAAATTGTGGCATTGTGACTGTGAGAATTTTAGCCATGTGTTTAGTACTCATCACCAACTGCTCTATAGTTTACTAAGTAAAATACCCCTTATACAGATATAGTTCTTCATAAAAAACTTATATTAAATAAATTTGTGCATGTGAAGTGAAAGCATATGTTGGCCTATACAAAAGCTATTTAAATCATAAATTTCATACATCAACATATATGTAAATATGCAGAAGATTTTTAAAATGTATGTTAATGTATGCAAATATGCACATATACAGATTTTACTCTAGGTAACACATTACTATGGTGCCATAAAATTTCATTCTCATGTGGGTAATTTCATATGACTCTCTGTGTCTTATTCGTCTGTATTTAAATATTATTCCTGTTATATTATTCCTGCTCAGACACTTTGAGTCGTCCAGCTTGGTCCGTCATATGGCTCAAGCCTCCGTCTGTCACGGTGCTGCTAGCTGTGTGTGGCTGAATAACTTTGTCATTGTCCTTGTCAGGTGGCAGGTATAAAAAGGAAGTGCTGGTGGATGGACAGAGTCATTTATTACTGATCCGGGAGGAGGCTGGACCACCTGATGCACAGGTGTGTCTGATGTTATTGTGCATGTGCATGTGTGTGCTTACACGAGAAAGAGAGAGCACCGTATGAATTGTACTTTATGCAGACATTACCATCCATCATGTATGTTCAGCTCATATTCTGTACTCCCTCTTCATCCTCCAGTTCAGCACCTGGGTTGATGCAGTGATCCTGGTCTTCAGTCTGGAGAATGAGGCCAGCTTCCAGGAGCTGTACCAGCTCTACAGCCAGCTCAGTACATATCGTACAGACATCCCAGTCATAGTAGTCGGCACCCAAGGTCAGTACAGGCATTACTGCTATGAAGACTTACAACAGCCTTGAGCCATTTCACTTGACAGTCAGCACTTTCACAATATCAACTAAGTTAAAGGAGGTAATGTTATTTTGTTCTATGAGTCTGTCATCTGCCAGAGGGTAAAAGCTTAAATCAAAGCCCTCCGCTTTATTGAGTACAAGCTTTTACCTTCTGGAAGACTATGTAGAGTTCCGAAGGGCTAAGCCAGTCATTTTAAAAACTTTTTTTTCTATTAATCCATTTAATAGTGTGAGTCCTTATGCCCCAAGGGACCTTTTAAGGATCGACATGTGAAATACATTGACCTAACGCCGTGCAGCTTTACTGAACTCATACAATATGGTTTTATATTGTGACAATAATTTGATTTATGTATTTTTAATGCTACTTGACTTATTGAATATATGTACACATGAATGTTAAGCGCAGCTACAGTACATCAGCCCCAGATTGTGTACAAAGATGGATGCCACTATTTAATTCCCTCCCACTGTGTAAAATGAAGTCCTGCTATCATGGGAGCTGACATGTTGCATGTGTGACACAGTTTGGAGCCAGAATCTGTGCAGGACAGAGGAGGGGTTGCCATCTCCATACCCCTGCTGTCCTCCACATTGTTTTTTGGAATCAGGACCATGACCCAATTTTATGGCACCAGTAGCTTATTAAAAGCAACCAAATCAGAATGCAGCAAACTGAGAACAAATCAATAACATGAAATCTGAAAATCTACAAGGACTGATATTACCTTTGAGAAAAATATACCAAATGTGAACATTTTAGGGGCTGTTTTAGAGACCAGAGGCTGGTAATTTAGGGAGTAGTGAACATATACTATTTTGTTTTCCATGAATTCTTCTGTTGCATAGTCCCCCGAGTCAATATATTCTGAACATTCTGTCAAAATTTTAAAAAAATCTTTTAGACACATGAACCAGTGGAAAACTGATTTTGTTTGCCGGGTTCTGTTTCAGTCAGAAACTCTTTTGAGATCTGGCAACATGAATCTCTTCTGAAGAAGAAAAAGCAAGAAAATATGCCACAAAAATTATGTTAATGTATTATTATAGCATATTAATGGTTTATGGAAGGTCCATCTTTATATACAGTCCATGATATGCTATGTGTCATATTGTATTGTATATGGTTGTATGCATGTATAGATTAGAGACCGTGGCGCAAATGAAAAGACAAGAGGCAGGGCTGGATGTGGCAAAGCAGAAGATGCTGAGATTGTGTTTGGGAGTGACTAGAAAGGACAGGATTAAGAATGAGCACAAGAGAGCGACAAGTCAGGTTGGATGTTTTAGAGCCTAAAAATGGGGCCGCCAGGGAGGAGACAAAGAGGAATACTGAAAGAGGAGATTTATGGATCCGGCAAGGACATGCAGCTAGGTGGTGTGGGAAAAGACGAAGCGGGGGACAGGGTCAGATGGAAGCAGATGATTTGCTGTTGTGACCCCTAAAGGGAACAGCCATATGACATGAATTCTTGTTTGTGCTGATTTTTTTGGTTTCACAGTTTTTTCTTGCATTTTGTAAAGCAAATGCCATCTCCCCTACCTGTATTTCACACACATTTTGAATAAAGAATAAGGTACAGAGGGTATGCCAGCAGCAGAATGGGGCGGTGCTTACAGGCACAGTGTGCTGTTGCTAAGAAGGTTTTGATAAGCTTTATGGAAGGTGACCAATCAGAACAGAAAGGGCTTTTTTGGCTGATACAGCAGAAATGTATGTATCAAACAGAGGTTCAACTGAAGGAGCCTGACAGATAAATACATTTTTATTGTAAATCATCAAGAGCTAAAGTCAGAATGGTGGATTGAATATGCAAAACACTGTTTGTCTTCTTAACCGTATATTCCCTGCATAATGCGTTCATAAATTAAGTTTGTTTTAGGGTACAGTCTATGCTAGTCATGCAACATTACCTTACCAATTACAGCTCCTGCATGCTGAATAATAACCCCGAGGTATCACTGTCCAATTAGTTAACAAGATACAAAAGTCCCACTCAGCAGTGTTCATAAACTCTGAAAAAATTAGTTGTTGTTAAGATCAGAGTACTTTGTAGAGCTGCACAATTAATCAAACTGCACTGTCACAGTTCAATTTACAATTTAAAGGAGACATATTGTATCTGTTTTTGACAAGTTAATGGACATCATAGAGAACATGTATTTTAAGTCTCAGCTCAAAATTCCACGCATATCATTCATTGTACTTTGTGCAAACTCATTTTCAACCATTTCCTCAAAAAAATTATTTTACAATAGTGGTGGGCCGTCAGGGCCAGCAAGGCCTTCTCTGCTGGCCTAACATAACCAGACATCATTATCATAATTATAATA
>JAQQAE010008177.1:0-15378 GCA_029823295.1 Pseudamia nigra | reverse complement strand
AGTTCTAACAGATTAGTACATGAGAAAGAGTCTAGATGTATAAGAGTAGGGGGCGCTGCAGATACTGTGTTAGATGTAGCTCTGGGAGACGGTGGGGAGGCACTGCAGATATGTTCTCCAATAGTCGTTATTTTATTTGTGAAGTACTGTAAAAAATCATTCGGGGACAGAGTTGAGGGAACAGTGGTTTTAATAGAATTATGGCTTTTTATTAATCTAGCAACCGTGCTAAAGAGAAATCGAGGGTTGTTTCTATTTTCTTCAATTAATGAAGAGTGATATTTATTTTTGGCCAAACGACAGTTCTTTTCGTAATTTTTAAACCTGTCTTTCCACAAATAGAAAAATTCCACTAGTTTAGTAGCGCGCCATTGTCTTCCTGATCTTCGTAGTTCCTGTTTTAACATCCTAAATTGAGGTGTAAACCAAGGCGCTCTCGTCCTCTGTGTCGCTATGTTTTTCTTCAGGGGAGCAACAGTATCAATTGCCGAATGTAATGAGGCTATATAGTTATTAACAGCTAAGTCCAGACTCGAGGAGTTAATTATGCAACCAGGATCCATCTCTGTATCGATAAAAGGCACAGATAAGGAAATTGAAGAAATTAAATTTTTAAATTTATTGATAGAATTTACAGATAAACATCTACGTAGTGTGACAAACTTCTTTGGACTCACAAGTGTAATCTAATAATTTAAATTCAAAGGTTAATAAGTGGTGATCAGAGAGGAGAGGGTTGTGTGGCGATATGACAAGGTGTTCAATGTCTACACCGTATGTCATCACCAGATCTAAAGTGTGACCTAGATAGTGGGCGGGTTTGTTTAAATGTTGAACGAAGCCAATTGGGTTTAAAATGGAGGTAAAAGAGTTACCGCAACTATCATTTATAACATTGACATGAATAGTAAAGTCACCCACTATAAAAACTTTATCTGTGTTAAGTATTAAGTCTGATAAGAAGTCTGAGAATTCAGATGAAAATTCTGAGTAGGGGGCTGGTGGGTGATAAATAATAACAAATAAAACTGGTTTTTCAATTTTCCAGTTCGCATTTGAGATTTTCAGAGTTAAACTGTCAAATGAGCTATATTTATGTATTGATTTTTGATTAATTATTAATTTTGAATTATAGATAGCAGCCACTCCCCCCCTCTACCTGTAATTCTAGGGATATGACAGTTAACGTGGCTGGGGGGGGTGGATTCATTTAAGGCTACATATTCATCCTGATGCAGCCATGTTTCTGAGAGGCTAAGTAAGTCACTTTGGTCATCGCTAATTAAATCATTACTTAAAAGAGACTTGGATGACAATGATCTTATGTTTCGTAGTCCACAATTAATTTTCATGTTTTTAGTTTCTGTAGTTTCCAAAGGCCTAAATTTTATTTTTATTAGGTTGCTCTGATTCCCTATTCTTCTTCTAAATATAGATTTAGATAATTTAGTTGGGTGGGGAGCAGACACAGGTTCTATAAAGCTAAGCGTGGGTAACTGTGATGGAGAAGCTGCAGAGGGACGGGTTAGGATTTTATCACTCTGCAGCCCGGACTCGGCTCTGGGTCATTTTATGCAGCTAATAAATTTGGCCATATTTCTAGAGAGTAAAGCGGCTCCGTCCCAAGTGGGATGGATGCCATCTCTAGCTAACAGTCCAGGCTTTCCCCAGAAAGACTTCCAATTATCTATGAAGCCCACGTTGTTTTCTGGACACCACTTTGACAGCCAGCGGTTAAATGATGACATGCGACTAAACATCTCATCACTGGTCAGATTAGGTTGAGGGCCTGACAAAATGAGAAAATGAGGTTAAAAAATGAGCTCAAAAAACCAAACAGAATACTCAAGTAAATGAACAAGAATTAAGAAAATAATCAAGACAATACACAGAAATGAACCAAATAATGGATGAATGCGCAATATACTGTACCCCCTGAAATCTACACCTATGCTGAAAAGAGAGCTGTATAGTTAACACGATCCGGACGCCAGATCGTTCCATGTGGGATGATATTACTACCCGTCCTGTCTTTCCAAGGAATTTGCATCTGTTTGTAGAATAGGGTTAGAATTAGCATCGGGTTAGGGATAAGAAACCCTAGCCCTAGCTCTGACCCCAAGAATTTTTAATAGTCATTTGAACATTCAATTGTATGTTATTTTGAAATATGACTGGCATGAAGTATTGTTACAAATACTTGGAACAGACAATGACAGGAAGTAGTGTCCTTGCACATACATGTAACCAATCTTGTTTTCGGGTACAGATCAGGTAGCAACACGACCCTCAGGCTCTTAAAAACAGGCATGATTTTCTACTGGAAATCAATGCCTGGGCTCAGAAATACATACAGATATCACTCTCTGTGAACACATATCACCATGGCATGCAAGTTAAAGCTGTATTAGGCAAAGAAAGTCTTATGTGAACATGATCCACAAATGTCACTGTCTTTTCTGGGCCAAAGTTCATTTAAAATGGTCCGAGGCATTCATCTGACCGCACAACAGTTTTCCACTTTGGTCGATTTACATTTACATTTTATTCACATTTTATTTACATCTCAACTTTTTTGAAATTGGGGTTGTACTTTTCCCTTGATGTTTAATCAGACAGCATTGATCTAGCTATTGCTAATCAGTTTACATTTTTGTCTGATGAACCCCTACAGTACATGTCTCAAAAACATATACATCCAGTTGTAACTCAGGCTATAGGGAGCAGAGCTTCCAGAACACTTTTACAGAAGACAACTTGACAAGCGCCATGTGATTTTCTCAGACTAAATGCCTCCCTTTACAGCCATAGAAGATATTGTACCATTATTTTCGAAGAGTGCAGTGCTTGATGTCAACACTAAATTAACCTTGAGATTTAAAATTAACTTGGGCTACATGTACCGTACTTGATCATGATCAGTAGTAAGTTTATAATCTAGTGTTTCAATCATGGTCTTTTCACATTTTGATTGAAATGCAGTACTGTACTATTCAGTGGTCACATTTACTTCCTTGACTGTGAATAGACTTTTTATATCAGTTTCCTTAATGTTCTTCTTAATTTTTTTCCTTCAGTGCCTCCACGTTTTGTGGTGCAACCTAACAACCAGGATGGGATTTATGGGAAAGCAGGTATCTTAAACTGTTCAGTAGATGGATACCCTCCTCCTAAGGTCATGTGGAAGCACGCCAAAGGCACACTAGGTACATGGCCTATTCTTTCATTCTTTTTCTATGGACTATACAGTGCATCTGAATGATTGTCTGTCCATTGTCATGCTCACAGGTCCATGATTTTACAGGTCCATGGGCTGTTCTACACTTAATGATTATTCTCTGTTCTCTCTCTCTGTGTGCAGCTGGTATTGGGAATCCGCAGCAATACCACCCCGTGCCTCTGACAGGGCGTATTCAGATCATGAGTAATGGCTCTCTGCTCATCAGACATGTCCTGGAGGAGGATCGTGGCTTCTACCTCTGTCAGGCTTCCAACGGTGTGGGCTCAGACATCAGTAAGAGCATGGTCCTCACCGTCAAGAGTGAGTATACAAACTCATACAGCCTAATGTAGCGGACTATGACTTATCACAGTGAGGCCATCCAGGATGGTCCAGTGCTCCTGCTTTATTAGTCTTAGTGCACACTCTCACTTACTAACTATGTCAAACCAATGGGCCAGATCACAACACTCTCTCTGTGCACTGTGGGCAGGAGCGCTCACAAGCACACACATACACAATGCTGATAAAGGTGACCATAGACCTGACAACAAAACAATAAAAAACAAGGAGAGTCAAGTGTGTGCGTGTGTGTGGGGTGTGTGTGTGGGGGGGTGTGTGTGGGCGTGTGTGTGTGGGCGTGTGTTTGTGTGTGTGTCTGATAGACAGCAAGAAACCGAGCAAGTGTGCGATTGATCTCTTGACTCCTGGGATCTATATACTGACAATCAAAAACACTTTGAGCTTAATCATTATCTGTAATCAATCTCTTCACCCAGCCCTTGCTGTCAGTAACACCCTCTGTAATGCAATCACACACACATATTGTGAGCCTCAAGTAGTGCATTATGTGAGGCTCCCACACCTTCTGCCCTGCCGTACACTGACCTTACAAAGCAGCTGCACTCATGAAGCTGGTGTGAATGATTATTATCTGCACATTTTGACACTTACATACTTACACGCACACAGAACAATCCAAATAAATGTATCCTCTAGATCTAACATGTTCTCATACCACAGGGTAGCTCCCCTCGCTCTCTCTCTTTCTGTCTTTCTGGTGTTAGTGTTATTGATTGAACTGTTCCTCTCCTCTGCCTCCCTCAATTCTGTCTGTTTCGCTCAGTGGAGAAGGAGGAAAAGAGGGAGGGTGAGATGAATAAGTGATGAAAACAAAACAGCAGAATCCTCCTCAGATCGATATTATGTGTGTATGTGTGTGGCCAGAGAAGATTGAGTGTGCAAGTGATTTTGTCTATAGAGTGTACACGAAAGGTAGAGTCTATCGTTTTTGCCTCTTCATTCACCTAGACCCCGGTGTTAACTATTGGAGAATGAAAGAGGAGGTTTATTGACTTTACCTCATTGACCATATTTCTTCATTACTCTACTGTAATGGAACTTGGCTACTCTGAACTCCACCTTTTTAACTACCAGCTGTCCTTACTTTCCTCCTTCTTTTTTCCTCTGTTAATTCTTTCTCCCTTTCTACTAAAACCCTATTCACTTATTTTTTTCTATCCTTCACCTTCTCCCTTTTTCATATGCTTCTATTATCTATCTTTCTCATCAATCTGTTTACTGCCATTATGTCTCTGCATTCATTCTCAACTTCTCATTATCTCACACTTCATTTCCCGTCTCCTTCTAGTCCCAGCGATGATCACCAGTCACCCCAACACTACTATGGCAAAGAAGGGTCATGTGAAGGAGCTGAACTGCACGGCCAGGGGAGAATGGCCCATCATCATCCGCTGGGAAAGAGGTGACACAGTTATTGACCCTGACCGCAACCCCCGATACTCTATTACCACTAGTCCCAATGAGAAGACAGACGAGGTGTTGTCTACACTCAAGGTAAGAAACACTTTTATATAGTAGAGCATTCGGTTAATGAAATCAGACAGCGTTGTCTTTATGACTCTTGACAAATGACAAATAGCTAGCTTTCAGTTTCCTCTTCTCCCTGCTGTCTGCTTTGGCTCTGTTTCCGTGAGTCAAGGTACAATAGGAAATTGCATCTGGGAACTCAGACAAAAAATACCTCCTTTATTCAGGTGACGCTCCCATAGGATGTTGCAGTTTTTCCTCAAATCTCTAGGTGCATTTATCAAAACAGCTTGTATGGCACAGCACAACACCATAACTCACCTGTAAATGGCCATATCTCTCCCCATATATGTACCTCATACCCATGTGGATGCATTCACCCATTTTCTGTAACTGCTTAATCCTCTGGATGGTTGCTCAGGGGCTGGAGGCTGTCCCAGTTGACTTAGAGCAAATGCACTTGACTTAGGGTCAGGTTATCTCTTCCTATGCAAAACGTACTGTCTTTGAGATGAAAAGCTGTTTTGGCATCGTGTACAAGAGTAAGTGCAAGACTATTTACCGTGGTTTGTCAGTGTGATAGTTGACTAAATATCTTTGTCCACTTAACCAAAAGCTGTTGTATATCAGTTTACACAGCACATTTGTATTTCCAGTTGTCCTTTAGATTCTTAATCCATAGTCACCAAAATTGGGGAGCTCTGGGCAATTGGGGGACTGGGACTATGGGGGTCCCAAACAAAATGCTCTGCAACAAAAAGCATAAAACACTGTAGTAATCATATAAAAATACAGTCATACTGCACATCAGTAACTGGAGAAACTCTGCTACCAGCACATATAAGTCAGATTTTCACACAACAAACACAACTCCAACACAAACATCAAATATAGTATAGATTAGGATATATTTTATCCTAAATAAGAGGCTAGATTAGTATCTGCTGAAATACACCACCTGTCACATCTTCTCCTTCAATGTTCTTTCTTTATTTATTTTGATTATTTTTGACATTGTACATTAATACGGGTACTGCTGACATCCACACTGTGAAATAACACATGGAATTACAGCTGTCTAAATCGTGACCCCCCCTATGACCCTTTCTCAATTGCTGTTTAACAGAGTGCCAGATTTTTAGAGCATTCCAAGCACTTCCAAGTATCCATAATTGGAGTGAGAAGTGTGGGGAAACATTTGAAGAATCAAATTTTCATAGGGGTGCCAGAAATTTTGACCTCAGCTCTATGTCATAAGCAAAAACAATAAAAAAAAAACCAACCCAAATCATATTTTACCCACATTTAGATTAGATGACAGCTTTGCACACTCATGGCATTCTCTCATCAGATTCATGAGGTAGTGAGCCTGGAATGGTTTTCACTTCACAGGTGTGCCTCATCAAGAGTTAACCGGTGTCATTTCTTGACTTATTAATTAGCTGTAGACCACCAGTTGTCTTGTGCAGAGGAAGGGTGAGTATAAAGTCAGGAGCCTTATTATCAGTGCTCCTACACTACAGTACAAATACATATTATGGCAAGATGCACTCAGTTTAAGCAAAGACAAAAGACAGTCCATCATTACTTTAAGAAATTAAGGTCAGTCAGTCTGAAAAACCTAAAAAACATTTAATTTGTGCCCAAGCGCAGTCACCAAAACCATCAAACGCTACAGGGAAACTGGAGTTGGTGAGGACCGTTCTTGGTTTCTCAGGCTGGTAATTTAAATAAACTTCTCTGTAGCAGAGGTAGCTCTTGGCATTCCTTTCCTGGGATGAGCCTCATGACATCACATCATATACTTTAGCTTGACATGGAAAAAACTTCTTGCACACCTGACCCATTTTCTGCCATGCCCTGCAGCAATGCCTTTGCATGCAGCACCTAGTCAAACAGTCTTAAGAAGCAAAATATGTTATTTTGGTAATTGTCCAAACTGGCTAATCGCACTCACATAAATGTTCTTGAATATATAAGCAATCTGTATCAACAAATGAGGAATGTGAACAAGTGCCCAGTTGTATGTTCCTGTATTCATACTGCACTGAAAATAATGATTTCAGAATTTTGCCCAAAATGTAGAGAATCTTGCTCTTTGATGCTACAGCCAGCTACGATGACCAAACGAGTCAGTATTAATGCTTCTGCAAAATTTCAGCTACATTCAGTTGGACAAGAACATTATTTTAAGATGCAGACCTTAATGCAATATGTCTCAGATTTCCCATCCCTGCAGACCTAATAGCTGTACAGTAATCTATTGTGGATTGGATTTTGTAGAGTGTGTGTGCACGGTTTTTGCCCTCTGCAGTTTTCATTATAAATTGAAATGCAGACACAGAAGACATAGAAGACATTGTCACTGGACCTCAGGAAAATGTTCCTTCTACATTGAAACACTTTCTATATATATCTTATTCTTTACAGTTAAAGCCAGCAGAGCGTGAGGATTCAGTCTTCTTCTCATGTCATGCCATCAACTCTTACGGAGAAGGACGAGGCCTTATTCAGCTTACTGTGCAAGGTATCTAGTCCTGTCTCTCTTTCCGTCCAAGACTGTCTTTCTGTTGATTGTGATATTCCTCGTGACCTCATCTCATCTTCTTGCTTTCTCTATCTTCAGAGCCCCCAGACCCTCCTGAGTTGGAGGTGCGAGAAGTGAAAGATCGTAGTATGAACCTTCGGTGGACACAGAGATTTGATGGAAACAGCGTCATCACCTCCTATGATATCGAGTATAAGAACAAAACAGGTGTGTTACAAAACCATGATATTGTAAAACACGGAAACAGCAGCATGAGGAATAAAATGCTAACTTGTACCAATCTAATTTCTTAACATAAAGTAGTTTGGAATTGATTGAAATCAGCCAAAAAGATCAAATGCATGTGCATAGACATGGATGTAGGTACTCTAATAAGTATCAAAATATAACTCAACATCATGATGCTACACTGAGGACAAAGATTTTAAATGGAGCAGATGCAGATGAGAAACTAGCAGCTGCTGTATTAATACTGTTGTGTTTTTTTCTCTGCAGATACCTGGGAGCTAAAGCATGCTACTCGTAATATTTCACCAACCAACAACCAGGCAAACATAGTGGACCTTCACCCTGCTTCTGTCTATAGCATCCGCATGTACTCCTACAATGCTATAGGCAAAAGTGAGGCCAGTAAAGAGCTCACTATCAGCACAGAGGAAGCACGTAAGTAACTTTATGAATAGGTTTGTCTAAGGGCAGATGTGAGACGATGTTCAGCTGTTGTATGTTGTAATACTTTTTCTGCCTCTGTCCCTGAAAAACATATTGAATGAGTCATAACTTTTGTTGATATCAAAGTCACATCAGATGTCCTTTATCCTCTTCTTTCAGAGCCTGATGGTCCCCCCATGGAAGTGATTCTCCAGCCTGTGACCTCTCAGAGTATCAGGGTCACATGGAAGGTAAAGCCGAAACACTTTGCCTTTTTGAGCTACTTCCTTTAAATCTATTTCTTTGCCTTTAGCATGTATTTTTAAGTATTTTCTTCTGGCAAAATAACCTCTTTTTATTCGAGGTGTCTGATTTCCTCCTGTACGGATGATTACGATTTTAATGTTCTTGTGTGTCATCTCTCAGGCGCCCAGGAAGGAGCTGCAGAACGGGGTGATCCGAGGTTATCAGATCGGTTACAGAGAGAATGGCCCAGGCAGTAATGGTCAGTACAGCATTGTGGAGATGAAGGCCACAGGAGACAGTGAAGTCTACACTTTGGACAACCTAAAGAAGTTTGCCCAGTATGGTGTAGTTGTCCAGGCCTTCAACAGAGCCGGTACTGGGCCATCAAGCTCAGAGATCAATGCAACAACCCTGGAAGATGGTGAGGATAAAATAAATTAGCATACATTCACTGACTGGAAATTATTTGTATTTGGACAGAGAAGTAAACAGCGTGCTTAATTACTATAAAGTGAAAAATAACCCACAATCCCTGACATACATGCTCATTGTCAGACTTGGCTTTGATTCACAGTTGCTGCACTTTTTCTGTTGCTATTGTTGCTGCCTGAGTCAAATCCTGCCATGCTTTGTAAGCTAAAATTGCTACATTTATTCCTTTCTCTCTCTAAGAATGGGTGTCGACGGCTGGAATCCAAATGTTTTTTACAAATAGCAAGGACTCGCTTGTCATTGATACCACACACAGATCAGCACGACTGCAGAGAAGAACAAGTCATCTTTGAGCAATGAGATATACTGTAGACACACGTTAGCATGTATTCTGATGGCCAGGAGTAAATAGGCTTAATGTATGAGAATATATGGATAAATAATGATTGAAATTTAAAATGCTGAGGGAAAACTTTAGGTAGAAGCCTCTTTTTCTGGCTTACATTTTTTTAACTTTTTATTTAACATTTTAACAGAGAAATAAACATTTGCACATAAGTTGGGGAACTTCGGTCCATATACATTGTATAAGTCTTGTTTGTTCATGGCATGCCCTTCAGTGGAAGCATATTGAGATCCTTGAAATAACATTGACCCTTTCTCTCATTTTCTGGTAAAGATTTCGACTATAAACCTCAGACAGACAGACCTCTTTTCTATGAAGTAAATACAGTACTGTATTGTGAACGATGTCCTTCCATTGTTTATGGTTTGGTGATTTTTATCTGTACCAAGTTTTACCTCTGCCAAAAAGGTTACGTTTTTGGCAGCAGTAGTTTATTTATCCAGTAGTTTATTTGTTTGTCCACAACATAACTTGAAAAGTGATGAATGGATTTGGATGAAATTTTCAGGATAGGTCAGAAATGGCACAAGGACCAATTAGATTAAATTAGATTAAAATTAGATTTGGGGAGTGATCTGGATCATTATCTGGATGCAGACATTTGTCCTTGTAACACCACAAATAACACCCAGAATATGTAGCCAAAAAATATGGGATAAAACCGTAATAGATTCTATCAAATCACAAAGTTTGATCCAGATATGAACAATATTCCACAAATGGTGATCCAGAATGCTTATATTTATAGCACTTGAGGAAAAATAGTTACTCTAAGGTATTGAATAAAGCTATAGACTGACACCAAACTGTAGAGAAAAGCCTGCTGATTCAGTAATGTGCCCACGGATTTGATGCATTTTTAGCATTTATAGAGCTACAGTAGATCCAGAAGAAAACCAAAATTATGGAAATATTATTTTTTGTGAATAACTATTGAACTAATATATGTATGTGATTCCAAATGCTAAAAGTAGGTTTTCATGATCAAAGAATCCCATAATGAGGGTCAAATAAATGTAATAATATTATGGGTGAAATGAGCATAGTTTCAAATGACAATATTACCTTTTCATTATGAAGAGAAACTGAGCTGCCTTGGCGGAAGTCTGCACTGAGTGTTTTCTAGTTTTTGTAGTTTTCTTCTTAAACGCTTCACTTAAAATGTCAGTTAGTGCATTTCTTCCTTGGATACTGTTGGTTTATCACTTACAATTTTTTATGTTTTTCTTATGTTATATTTAATTTTGTGCTTTCTGTGCCTATCATGTTTCACCCTTTATACTTTAGTATTGAGTGGCAACACGAGACAATTCCATACCTCAAAAGCAACCATACAATTTTTCAATAATGCCATTTTTCACAGTCTGCCATCCATATTGCCTCAATTTTCACCGGAACCAAAACGCATTCACGCACATGCAAACACATGTCATATATAGTGTATACATGTCCACGCAGTGAACAGTTGGCTGAGCCCCATTGGTCCAAAGCACACAGAGCCCTCCAGTTCTTCCCTGTGACTGTCACCGTGGCGACCGTGATATTGATGGCCATTATAATAATAGTGATAACAACAAGCATACTAAAAATAATTATAATTAGCTTGTCTCTGTGTCTGTCTCTCTTTCTCCCTCTGCTAGCTTCCTGCTGTAATTATCCACAGCTGAGTGCATTGTCTCTCTGCTCCCTCTTTTCATCTTTTTCTGCCCTTCCCTTGGTCCCCTTGCTTTCAACTCTCTTCCTCCCTGCCTCCCATCTTCCTCTGCCCCTCGCCCCATCTCCTCCATGCTTTGGACTCTCGTCCCAGTCCAAAGCTGTCTCTCATTATGCTTCCATATTCTCAGGCTTTTTCCTCCTGTACTTGTATATCTAAGACCTGTGTACTGTACATCAACATTGTCACACTTTTAACCTGCTCACTTATAGCTCATTTCCTCCTTCACCTGTTCATCCCTACTTTATTCAATTTGTAGCCACTTTAAAACTCACCTTCTCTCTAATATCACCCTAGAGTAAAATGCTCGATGTCCTCGATGTCCTCCTTCAAACATTATAGCCCTTGTCTTTCAGGTGTGACTGAAATTTGAGGCGCTTGGCTATGTTATAACTAATTACTTCGACTAGGAACCTAAAGGTTTATTCATGCAAAACCCTGTTGTGTTTTTAATTCTCCTTTCTCCATTACTGCCTTCCTCCATCCTCCTCCCCACCTCCTCTGTTTTCACCAGCTGCAGAGAAATTCCCTGGTGGACTTGGCCCAATCTCTCTCTTTCATTGCTCTCTTTCAGTGGGCTCTCTTCCTCTCTTCCTGCCTCTCCATCCCTCACAATTTGACTTCTGTTTATCCTCAACAGTGTGCGTTATTCAAAGCTTGAAAGACTAATGATCAGCCACAGCCAAAAGAAGAGACACCTGTGCTGGAGGGACAGAGGGAGGCTTGTAGGGAGGCGAAGAGACGTGGCCCTTTAGAGATGGTCCTATATACATCAGGCTGGACACACGTTGTGGGCTTTTTGTCACTGCTCTGTTGAGTCACTTTGTGTTTGAAATGGAAATGCAGTTGAGGGTTTCAAAGAAGGTTGATTTATCTATGAGTTTAATCAACTTGCCAACAATGCCTTGATTTTTATAAGACAAAAACACCAGCTGAACCATTTGTAAATAAACTAAAGTTCTGACAATTATTAAAAGAGTTATATTTTATCCTCTTTTAAATAGTTAATTTAATTCTGCCACATGTCTACAATGTGTATTTTACATTTTAGCTCAAAATACCACAGACCATAACTTCATTCGACCATGTCTGTATGCAGTGTTGGGCAGAGTCAATATAAATCACACTCAAGTACTGTTTTACTTGAGTACCATCACATTTACTATCAACCATAAAGTGAAATATCCAGAACCAAGTAAATGCAAGAATACATGATGTTAAAAATTCATTATGAATTTCCCAGAAACGGATAAATAAAGTCTATTCTGTTCTGTTCTACTCTGTTCTGTTCTGTTCTATTCTATTCTGTTCTATTCTGTTCTTTTCTGTTCGGTTCTATTCTACTCTATTCTATTCTGTTCTGTTCTGTTTCTATTCTATTCTGTTCAATTCTATTTTGTTCTACTCTGTTCTATTCTAGTCTGTTGTATTCTATTCTGTTCTATTCTGTTGATTCTTTTCTGTTGTGTTCTCTTCTCTTCTGTTCTATTCTATTTATTGCCAGACATTAAAATAAAAGACTTGAAGACATGATGAAAATTTGGTTATTGCAAGGTCTGCTGCTCATTTTGTTCTGATTTGCTTCATTTTTTTTGTTTATTTTGTTGATTTTGTTCAGTTTTGTTGGTTATTTTGTTATTTTTTTAGTTGATTATTTTGTTTTTGCTCATTTTGTCAATTTTTGTTCATCTATTTTGATATTTTTAGTATTTTTTTGTTGATTACTTCTTCATTTTGTTGTCTGTTTTGTTCACTTTTACTTATTTTGTTCATTTTTCATGATTAAGTTAATTATTTTGTTCAGTTTTGCTCATTTTGTTGCTTTGTTGATTTCTACTATTTGGGCTTGACACAATTGGCATTCCTTGTGTGAAAATGACTCCTACTCATTGAGGTGTGGACAAATGTACATTTTTTCATTACAAATGTTCTTGACTAAGTATTATGCAAAAGAACTACTCATACACTTTTTACAACAAAAATTATTCAGGTACATGTAATAGAGTAATTGTACTTGAGTGCTGCCTGCCTATGCCTCTAAACTCCTCATATTCAGTCTTGTATTAAATGAGCTGCTGTTGACCACATGCTACCTGTGCCATAGATGCCATCATCTAGACTCTCTGGCACATTGTCCCAGAATGTCACTTTGGATTTAGTGGTTCTGCTGGGTCTGATGATTCTGCAGGACTGGCTGTGTACTGTATGTGTGATATCATAAATATCCTTAGGGCTGTGTTTTGACACTTTTGATTCTTGTGCATCATATGTAGAGCCCCCAGACCTGTTGTATGATTAGAGAATCTTCTTCTCCTTTTGGCTGCTCCCCTCTGGGGTCGCCACAGCGAAATACCAATGATTCGCATGTTTGACCTGGCATAGGTTTTTTTACGTCGGATGCCCTTCCTGACATGACCCTCACAACAAGGGACAAATTCCTTTTTCTTGACATGATTATCGAATATTGATGCAACCAGGTTATTTTATGTTTTATTTTTCCCCTTTAAAAGGTGTCAGTTTGTTTTCAATTGCATTGTACAGGTTATAGGTCACATTAAAAGGTGGAAAAAGTTCTGAAATTATTTACAGCACAAAAACCTGATTACAGAATACAGGAAACTATTTTTTTTTACAATATGTCTCTTTAAAATTTGTTCTTTAAAATGGTTGAATACCCCTGCCTTATACAAATCTAAACTAGAGGGCGCTCAGAGACTGCATACCTCCACTGAGGCTGCTTATTCACCCTGCACCCTCTTTTTAATATACAGGAATTTTTATCTTTTGCCAAGGAGGTTATATTTATTTATTGGGGGTTTTTGTTGGTTTGTCAACAGGATTAAACAAAAACTGGATGGATATTGATTAAATATTCTCAAAGTGGCCCTTGGGCTATGGATGAACGTATACTATTTTTAGCCTATTATTATTTATGATTTTAACAAAAATTTTAAAAGCTGTTCGATCTTGCCAAATTGGACACAGGCTAAACATGGAAACGCCACACAAAATGGCTCCCTGACCAGGATTTGAACTCCTTGTTACTACAAGGCATGTGTGCTAATCAGTGCTTGCTTAATGTCCATACATTATCAGTATCCTTCAGTAATACAGGATATGTTTTAAAAAGTGATCCAGAATCTGTATGTTGAACATTGAAATTTGTGCGGTAGGTTTTGCATAATCCTGTAGACAAACAAACTGACATGAAAACATAACTTCCTTGGCGGAGGCAATGGATGAGCTATTGTCATGGTGGCTGCTGGACTGACAGCATGTAACGTAAATATTCCCAATCAAACATTGACCATTTGAGGGGAAAACATAGGAAGCATATGAAAAAGTCCAAATTTAGGATATTTTTGGTCCATTGGCCCCAATGGAAAAATCCCACAAACCCTGTGGTATGGTGATATGAGTGGTATGAAATTCTGTGTAACACTTGCAAGAGGAACACTGCTTGCGTTTGTATTTTTTGCAGTTCATGTGTCTCTATCGTTTAAATACTTTTTACACTTGCATGCTTGTACTGTCAGTGAATTATGTGGGTACAATCCTCACAGTATAACTTATTTTTCGTATTCTGACTATGAATCTTTCTATGTACATATTTGCAATTCCATTAGTATTTAATGTATAAAGACCAAGGTAAGTGTACAAAATAATACACTGCCATTTGGTCAAATATTATAACAATGAAAAATACACCGCCTGGCCAAAAAAGAAGGTCACCACCTGGACTAAGTAAGCAAATAGGTACGAGCCTCCCGTTGGATAATTCCTGTATGGGTGATTATGTTTCAGCTGGCAACAAGTGATATAAGGATAGTGGGGAACCATCATCTTTGAAGAAAAATTGTGGTTGGAAAAAATCTTGAATGATCATGACTGGTAATGACTTAAATGTGTGGGGAAATCAAATTGTTAAAAAAACAACAGTAGAACTCAGGACTATGTTTAATAGTGAAAGTAAAAGCATTTCCACGCACACAATGCAATGGCAGCTCAAGGGATTGAGGCTAAATAGCTGTGTAGCCTTAAGAAAACCACTTATCAGTGAGGCTAATCAGAAAAAAGGCTTGAGTTTGCTAGGGAGCATAATATTTTGTTGGACTGCCTTTAGCTTTGATTTTAGCACACACATTTGCTGTGGCATCGATTCAATAAGCTTCTGCAATGTCTCAACGTTTATTTACATCCAGAGTTGCATTCATTTTTTTTTGCCAAAATCTTGAATTGATGATGGGAGAGTGGGAACACTGTGCAAAGTCTTCTCCAGCACATGAAAGGAAATGTTTTTACTTTCACTATTAAACATAGTCCTGAGTTCT
>JAQQAE010008176.1:0-15379 GCA_029823295.1 Pseudamia nigra | reverse complement strand
CCTGTCGCCTTTGGCTTGCTCTCGGTGGTTCTGTTGGGTTTGCTCTCTGTATAGTCATGAGGTCTCTGCCTCAAATTCTGAAGTGCCTAGAGATAATCGGCGATTATGATTGGCGCTATACAAATAAAGATTGAATTGAATTGAAGTCCACTGCACAGATATACATGATAATAAATAAATATTAATGCCAGAGACTAAATGTTTATCATTAAGAACAGGCCTGTGATTCTCTGCTCCTTCTCAACATAGTAGAGCCCACTTATCTGGTGTAGCTGCTGCAAAATATGTAAGAAAGTATGAGATAAATGAGAATGTTTATTTAGTTTTGGAGGTAAGATGGAAGCCACCAGTTTCCTCATCAGTCTGAAGTATGCGAAAGGGCAGGTTCCCCTCCATGACAAGCAATTCAGTAAAACTACATGTTCAATGTAATTCATTACTACTCATGATTTAAAATGCCAGCTAAACAACAAGAAGTTTCTGCTTTTGCAACAGGTTTAGAATAAAAAATATATTAAAGGTGAGTTGCTTAGATACTTGATTTGTTAGTTGTATCCAGGAAGGCTTACAATGTTAGGAAGATAATAATACATTTTATTTATGGGCACCTTTCAGAACTAAGTTACCGTAACCTTATGTTACACTGAGAACAAAGAAAGTTAAAATATAAGCAACCATGACTAAAATGTACGCAGTCAAGATACTATCCAGAATTTAAAATTGTAAAACATAAATTCTAAATGTAATGAGAAAGATATAATAAGTGCGGTAGTTGCAATTATTAGGGAAGGATAATAATTTTATTATCTAAGATTAAGTATTTATGGTAACTTTACTTCAGATTCTGTTCAAAACATCTGAAAGAAAAGTAATTGTCCTTTTCACATGATTATTTTTAATTAAGCTTGTAGCAAAGGAAGGTACAATGTCCCCTGCCATGGTTCTACTTAGGTTTAAAGGCTCTCTGCTTCAACACAGTAGGTACAGCTGGTACTTACTTTAATGCCTGTGGCCTCAGCCATGAGGTTCAGTTACTATCTTTCTCTTGCTTTACACTGTCATGGCATCATCACTAAGTACCATAATCTTTATTGCCTCTGCCAGCAGATTAGGTGTTGGGGTCGGTTTGTTTGTTAGCAGGATTATTCAAAAATTATAAGACAGATTTCCACAAAATTTGGTGAAAAGGTAGTGCTTAGGCCACGGAAGAACCTGTCAAATTTTGGCACTGATACATAGAGTGTATCCAGGCTTTTTTTTTCAATCACGTTCCTTAACATTGCACCATATGGCATGTTCCAACAATTTGGTTAATGTCTTAGTGAATAATATGTGGAATTCAAACAACCTACAAAGCACCAATGTAGCACGGTGGTCAGGATGCATGCCTGGAATGTGGGAGCTTTGGTTGAATGTGTTTGCTTTGGTTGAATTCAAATGTGTTATTATTTCCGCCAAGGAAGTTTTGTTTTTATGTTGGTTGGTTTGTTTGTTCCAGAACTATAACATAATGTCACATGAAAATACACATTTGGAGGATGACAATATCCATCCATACATCTTCCACTGCTTCTCTGTGGGGTTGGGTCGTGGGGGCAGCAGTTTGAGCAGGGAAGCCAAGACTTCTCTCTACCCAGCTACTTCATCCAGCTCCTCTGGGGGGGACCCCGAGGCATTCCCAGGCCAGCCAAGAGACATAGTCCCTCCAGCATGTCCTGGGTCTTCCCCAGGGCCTCCTCCCAATGGGACATGCCCTGAACACCTCACCAGAGAGGTGTCCAGGAGGCATCCGGACCAGATGCCCAAGCCACCTCATCTGGCTCCTCTGTACACAGAGGAGCAGACGCTCTACTCTGAGCCCCTCCCAGATGACTGAGTTTCTAAGGGAGAGCCCAGTCACCCTGTGGAGGAAACTCATTTCAGCCGCTTGTATCCTGGATCTTGTTGTGTCGGTCATGACCCAAAGCTCATGACCATAGATGAGTGTAGGAGCGTCGATTGACCAGTAAATTCGAGAGCTTCACCTTTTGACTCAGCTCCTTCTTCACCACGATGGACCGCTGCAGAGTCCACATCACTGCAGACACCACATCGATATCGAGCAGGAGAACGATATGCCTGTCGATCTCCTGCTCCATCCTTCCCTCACTTGTGAACAAACCCCCAAGATACTTCAACTCCTCCACTTTAGGCAGGACCTCATCCCGGACCCGGAGGGAGCACTCCACCCTTTTCCGGCTGAGGACCATGGTCTCAGATTTGGAGGTGCTGATTGTCATCCCAGCCACTTTACACTCACAGCCTGATGAAGCCAACAGAACCACATCATCTGCAAAAAGCAGAGATCCAATCCTGAGGTCACCAAGCCGGACCCCCTCAACACCCTGGCTGCGCCTAGAAATTCTGTCCATAAAAGTTATGAACAGAATCGGTGACAAAGGGCAGTCCTGGCGGAGTCCAACCCTCACTGGAAATGAGTCTGACTTACTGCCGGCAATGCGGACACTGGTCACACAGGGACCGAACAGCCCTAATCAGTGTGGATGACAATATGTATAGAGCTACAGTACAGTTGTAGATTCAGATGCTCCAATCATATTTATGTTTCTGTAAAAGATAAAAAGTAACATCCTGATGAGTATGAGATATGGATTCACCATCATGGAAAGTCAGATTTTTCATGATAACTCATAATTTGTTGAAGATACAGTAAATTCCTGATCGCTAATGCCATACATGGGTTTTCAGGATCATCCATTTGGATGATGTCACTTATTTTGGTCTATAGTTGATCCAGATTGGAAATGCCAGTTTGTTCCACCATTATGAAAAACTGTCAAACTTTTTGAATTGATTTTGTGTTGTTTTTATTTTTTCAGTTTTACACTTCAATAAGAACCATGTAAGCTCTTTTTTGGCTGATGACTGAGAGAAGTGTTTCACTACCTGAATAACTGGGTACATGGCAGAGCTCCAAGAACAGGACCTCTCTGCTGATCAGCTGACCTAGATGGAGAAACAGTTGAACTGATGCTCATGACTCACTGATAAAAAGCTTCAATTGTTTTAATTAGGCTAACTCGGACTGAAAACCACCATTATGCTGTTTTTCCAGTCTTCCCACCATGATCAGGGGAGAGTATGAAGTGTCCCTTGTAAATTTATGTGACAGACTGTTAAATATGTTATCAGAAGCATAAAACTTGTCCAGCTACTCTTTTAGCTCTGGTATACATATTAAACCTGTTTGTATGCACATCAATATTCCCTTATTATTATTCAGAATTTGGCAGGTGTCATGTACACAGCATATTCTGGTTAGATATTCAGAATAAGGTCTTTTTTTTCCAAATGGGACGTTTTCTGAAGAAGACATGCAATATACTGTACAGTATTCTGGTACTTTTTTGGGGTAAGGCCTCTGCTCTTTGTTTCTTTATTCTCCGAGTCAATATAAAACCTAAGATGATTGAAAAAATAATAATAACATTTTGTTTTTATAGTGTGGTGGCCTTTTTACTGAAAGCAGTGATTTGTGAACTCATTTCCCCATTCCCCCTGTAACCCAGTATTTTCAGATGACTCACTCTTCAAAGTATTTCCTCCAGAACTGCGTGTCCTTTGACTGTGTTTGGTCTGAAGGTATGTATGTACATTTGTGGGTGTGTGTGTCACTGAGGAATTCAAACTCATTCATACCAACGAACCCACCTGCAGAAAGTAAGGCAGCATAGTCTTTTAAAGTTATATTTCAAAATAAATCAACAACACAGCCAGAGCTGTGTTGTTAGCTGTAGCTAACAACAGTAGCCATAAACACGCTGGAGCTGTGCTTACAGCTATGGATGGAGTTAAAATACATTCTAAATCATTTTTTAAACTAATTTTATGCATTCTGTTTCAGATAATTAACATTACTTCGTTTTCAAGTAATGGTAATGAATAAATGTGCACGTACGGGTGTGTAATACATACTTTACATGGGTGTTTTTGTGGGTACAGAATGGATTAATTGGTTTTACATGTATTCCTATGGAAAATCCGGAACCGGCTAACGATTGTTTCAGCCAATGAACATGACGCCGGAACGGATTAAATTTGTTAGCCGGAGTACCACTGTATTTTGATCTTAATTGTACTTTTTCACCATTTACACTTCATTTATTAGTTTTGTGTCATATTTAAACCAGTGTCCCAAACTTTTTCACCTCAAGCCCCAAAAATCAAATGTATTGTCTCTTTTGTACCTCAACTGAGGAAAAAATTATTTATAAATGCATATGAGATTTCAGTGTTTTACAGTAAATGAACAGACATATAGCACTTTTACATATTTTATTTTTTAATTGTAAAAAACACAACATTAACTTTTAACAATCTAGATGACCACCCACAGCATTGTCAAAAAGCATTCAGATGTAATTTTTTTTTCTAAAATCAGAAGCAAATTATTTACCCTCCTGCTAAGATACATTTTAAAAGCAAAAGAGAAGAGTCAGGAACACCAAAAGATCTACTGTCTAGTTCCTGAGTCAACAAAATACAGTATAGACAGATAAACAAAATAAACAGCAAAATGGACAAAAAAATTTAACTAAACAGGAACAAAGATGAACAAAATACCACTAAATGAACAAAATCAAAGAAATATTTGCAAGATTATTAAGAAAATAAATAAAACTAAGATGATAATAATAAACACAAAAAACAACCTAACCAAGTAAAATAATAAAAACAGAACACAATAATTCACAAACTAATTAAAATTTTAAATAATAACAAAAAAAACACATAAAATTTTTCAGCCCAATTAAATAGGCTCCACAATGCATTTTGGGACCAGACCTTGTGTTTTAGACATACTGACATAGAGTGTGTTTGTTCTCGCGGTGGAAATATCAGCCATCTGGATAAACATTCATGTTTGAGAGGTGAAGGGTCTTTGTCAGGGTCTGTACTCTTTGCCTCACACAGATGACAACTTCATTTTATTTTAAGCACACAGATGTTGGATTGAACATAAACACATATGCTGGATCCGAGCGTTCAACCTCCTGTGGGTGTTTGTCGGTCAGTCAACTGGTTGATCTGCAATGGCAGCAAAACACAGATGTGGTTATTGTCCAGGATTGAGTTGGGGTCAATTGCACCACATTGTTTCCCGACAGGCTGACTGACATCATGTTCAGTAACATCAAGGTGTCCCACTAACTATTCAAATAAAAGAGCACAGATTTCTGCTGTATATGTCCGTTACATAATGAGAACATTTGTTTGACTGCTTTACTCAATAGATGTCATTGCACCGTAACAGGTATGTTCCAGCTGAAGTTTATGCAAGCTCCGAGTTTTGTGCATTAGTCCATGTCAAAAGTTCAACAGTGTTTGAGTAGAGTGGACTGGAAGACTGATGCTGCATTGTCACTGCACAGTACAAATGTTGAACTGTAATCCCCTAGACTGTTTACAAAGATGTTAGAAGAGTATCATTAAATAAGTTGTTTTTGATATAAATTATCAGTCAAAAATTTGAATGCACGTTCTCCTTTATTTTTTTTATATTGTATGTATTATCCAAACTGCGAAAGTGAAAATGATAAACAGAATGAAAAACCTCAGAAAGCGATGGTGTGTTACGTTTAGTGTAGCAGATGTATACTGAATCATACCATCTTTATTTATAAAGCACTTTAAACTCCAATAGGTCAAAGTACTGTATATTGCATTACATACAAACAAAACATAGAATACAAATATGAAATGTATTTTTACAGTGAACCAGTCAATCACTTTATTCAGAGATGAATAATGAATGAATAATGATGAAAATACAAAAGCATTAATATTAAAATCTATAAATAAATAAATCTATAATTAATATAATCCATAATTGGGGGCCCGAGGCACACTAATTGCTTTGTGGAGGTCAAATGTGAACTGAGTTCACTAATTTCATTATCTTTCCTGTGAGAGGTTAAAGGCTTAACTGTGGTGACAGACTCCAGGAAAAACTTGTTTATACACGTGAGGACATTCAGATTACTCCTCTCTACTGTTTAAATGCCAAAAATACAGGATTACTGTTAAAACTAATAATAATCCACTAATTAATCTTTGACACTTTTTTTTTTCTTGAGCCATCATGGTTTCATTTGGACCTCTAAAATCTGTGATCTGAAGAATAAGTTTTATTCTTTTTCCCTATTATTCAGATATTATGGCAAATAGGAGGCCTGAGTGTCTGTCTGAGTGACAGCTCCACCTCCTGCAGAGTCAAACTTATTTAATAAAATGCTTTTTTTGCATGTCAGCTCACCTAATTGTTGGAAACTGGTTGTTAGAGGTTTAATTAACAATCCTCTAAAATGACTTTGTCATACATGATTGTTGAAGTTTTACTGTTTACATTCACAAAAACGGCCAAAAACGACCAGGATAATGTTAAAGAAACACTATGAACCCATACAGACTCTGTATGAACAAGTACTTATGAGACAAGCAACAAAAATCAAATCAGTCTTGAAAGAAATGCTTTTCTGTGAATATGAACTGTTGCCATCAGAAAATAGAATGAAAATGCCAACATGCAATACTAACAGACTGAAGCTTTCATTTGTGCAGGCAACAATTCAGCTGGTGAATTCTACTAAAGGTTGAATGATGCACCCACAAGATATTACCACTTTATTGAGTTATAAATGTCACACTGTTTACACTCTGCATTGTTGTTGACATTTGTCTTACATTTGTTCTAAGGCATTTTCTGTTTGAAGTAACACTGTAGCACTATTCCTGTCTACTCTATTCTGTTCTATTCTATTCTGTTATTCTAATTTATTATGTTATATTATATTCTGTTCTATTCTGTTTTATTATATTCTATTCTGTTCTGTTCTATTCCATTGTGTTCTATTATGTTCCATTCTATCATGTTCTATTCTTTTTATTCTATTCTATTATATGTTCTATTCTATTCTATTCTGTTCTGTTCTATTCTGTTGCTATTCTGCTGTATTCTATTGTGTTCTATTCTGTTCTACTGCGTTATTGTGTTTACTAAGTCAGTAAGCTGGCATTACCCATAAGTTCTCTCACTTATGCTCCACCCCATTTGTCCAAATATGGTTATTTCCTGCTTTTTGCTCCAAACTGGCGCCAAATTTGTGACCATGGTGATAGAATTTAACTGGCCTCAAAATGGCAGTTGATAAATAAGGGGCTGATGTCACAGTATTCAGTCCACTTCAGTCTATGGTTATATCTGCGGGATCCTTGTGGATTTATGCCATATTTTGCTGGACATTATGAACATTGACACACTGTGTAGGGCAGGGGTGTCCGATCACTGCCACAAAGGGCCGAGACGCTGCACTATTTCTTTTCAACCAGTCTCTTCATCAGGTGATTTCACTGCATTGCTTCCCACTGATTGCACTTCAGTGAAAACACCTGCTTTAGTGAGTGACTGAAAAGAAAACCTGCAGCGTCTCAGCCCTTTGTGGCAATGATTGGACACCCCTGGTATAGGGTCTGAAAACATCCCAACCCCAATAGGTTTTGTTCATGATACCTATTATGATGTTTATTTTTATTCACAGTATTGTATCTGTGTTTTTTCTGAGTTGCTTGCAGAAAGGAATTTTGGCGGGGACTATATTAAATCTAAAAAGCATTAGTTAATCTAATACCACACAGGCAGACAAAGGGCAGCCTGGGTGGGGACTTCACAGGTCCTTAGAAAAGTTTTGTTGATAGTCTATCTGGAGCTGCAGAGTGGTTATGAAGTTATGCTATATGTATTTAACGGGCAAAATAAAACCACCTGCAAGTCATCTTGATGTCTCTTTAATCTAATCATAAATGCGCTACACATCATTGTCACGACTAAAGAGGCAAACAGACAGACCCAAGACTTAATCACCAGACTCAGAGTACAGTTCAGTTCATAAAAGTTTATTATAACAATTACAGTGAGTAGATACTCAAACACAAAAGGGGCAAAGCAAACTGACAGGTCGAAGAACACGCAAAGGTGATCCGAGAACAGTCCAAAGTCAGGAACCGGGCAGGTAGAATATCCAAGACGAGAAACAGGTCGAGGTCGGGAACAGAACGGGACGAAAGCTTGGACGAGGGACGATCACTAGGATATATACACAACGAACGCGCCCCGAACATGGGGATTCACCGCTGCTTATATACACACGAGGAGTGATTGGGGAATTAGACACAGGTGGGGATACCCAGGGAGGAGAGGGAGCAGGTGTGTGGGATGAGCACAGGAGGGAGGGGCAGACAGGACTCTGAAACACAAGGAAAACGGAGTGAGCAGCAGCAGTGAATCAAAACACCAACATACACAGTGAAAAACATCTACACAAGACCTGCATCGCCACCAGCCCCCACAATCATGACTTATATAAATCCAGCAGGCAGAGAGGGACTTATTTTTTACTACTTCACACATAAAAACTGATTTCAGCATCCTCAACTGTGTAAAATGTCTTAACAGTATTAGTCTCCTGAGATTTAGAGTGTCTGGTCATAAAAAATAACTTGACATCATATTGTTCAGTGGCACCTTGTTGTCTCAGACTTTGAGCCTGTCACTTCTTTCATACTTGTTAAGTGAGATGTATTTTCTATTTCAAATATGGAGGTCAGTTGGCTTCGTGAGGCAGTTTTTGCATAGTTTAGATGTGTTACAGTATGTTTTCCAACCTTCTGTTCTTATGCTACCTTTAACTTTACACCATGTATGTAAGATTTATACCACAATATTTACACTGGGTAAAATGGACATTGCAAAACAAGAAAACTGAATCAAACAACACATAAACATATATGCATTTGTCTATAGAGAAGAGGTCATTCCATCTTCACTGGTTAATTTTTCCTTTGCCAAGGTTATGTGATCATTCCAGTCAGTCCGTCTGTCTGTCAGCAGGATCACACAAAAACTAATTTAGGTATTTTCATGAAACTTGGTGAAAGGGGCAAAGGTGAACTAGAGATCAACCACTTAAATATGGAGCACATCCATACAGAGAGACAGACACTGCAACTGTGGTTCAATTTTGCTGACATTGTCAATCAATCAATAAAACTTAGAATGTAGCAGTCAGTTAGAAAACAGCTAAATAAAAAATAACCAATGGAGAAAAACATAGGCCGTAATTTGCAGTTTTTTATGGTTTAATAATAAGAGAAGAGTGGACAGGTGCCCTTTGAGTCTACTCTGTCCAAGTGTCCTCCCAGGTATTATGATTCACGTGCTCTCAGGACCTTCATATGGTACCTGTGTACTGCTACTAAATTTGACAGTATTGAACTAAACTAGAATTATTGTCATCTGCGATACGTACTTTACTGAGTTTCCAGGCTGTGATTTAGGGCGTGAGACAACTCATGTCACCTAGTACTAAAACAAACACGGAACATCCAGCATGTCAGCTCTGTGGAGTCACATCAAACAAGGAGATGATCAACCTCCTTGGGTTGCAGCTCAACAGCAAAGACTATCAGTGCTGCAGTATATTTATTTTTCCACAGTAGAATGGTATGCCAATAGGAAGTCGAAAATAATTACACTATAATATAGTATATCTTGTGTAGAGTGGGCTAGGCTTGAGTGGAACCGTGTGATAATGATTAGGAAGCTTGGAATAGTTTTCATGAGACCATACAAACAAAAATAGTCCCACTGTCTAGACACACAGGACTAGGTAAATGTATCTGCTATGTCTATGTGCCCCGTGATACCCTGGGGTATTCCCTAATGCCTGCCCTGTGCACACTTAGATAGGCTTTCAGCAAGTGTAAAATAAATAAACGCTTCTACCAACGAAAAGTTTGGGTAACAAAAAAAATTTGGCCAAAATTGTGTCCCAGCTAACGAAAAGGTTTCGGGTTACGCCTTTCGTAACCTGTAGAATTTCGGGTTACGAATTTCGTAACAATTTCGTTACAAATCTTTCCACCTATTGTTTCACCTAATTTTTTCACTTTTTTCACATAAATACTGCTTCATTTTGTGCTTTTCGTCATGAGGCCTAAGAAAAATGGCTGTCTGTCTCATCCTCCTCCAGTAAGTGTCTTGATAAATCAATAAATGTGCACGTACGGGTGGGTAATACATACTTAATATGGGAGTTTTTGTGGGTCCAGAATTAATTGGATTAATTAACAGATTAATTGGTTTTACATGTATTCCTATGGAAAAACTCACTTTGGCTAATGAATGATTCGCCCAATGAACGTGACGCCGGAACAGATTAAATTCGTAGCCCGGGCACCTGTGCAGGAAATGATCTCTGTTCCTCTGAGAAGCCTGCTACACCGAAAAAAGAAACTGTTGCCACATGCCGTGAGGTTGATAGCTTCCTCTTCCCATTCTGTAAATACAGGAGGCGAATATACATGTTAACAGTCTGAAAAAAACCTTTAGGGTCCTGTTTTGGAAGGCTAAAGAGCAAAGTCAATAGTCTAAAGTTTGTGATCACTGGAGGCATGGCCAGGTCAGGCTTGGTATCTTTCCAGGACGGCTATGTGCCTTCCCCTCCCTTTAATACTCATCATTGTGATGGTATGTCTTCGTGATCATTAAATAAGACATCCAGGTTTGATGTACTCTCATCCTTGCCTGCCTCTCAGTTCTTTGATCCACAGTATGTGAATTAAGAATAAATGTAACTAAATGCAACTAAATACAACAACAAATACCTGATTGACTCAGACAAGTATTTTTTGCTCACAGAGATTCAAGTGTTTTATCTGTCTGTTATACAAAGTATCCAGAATCTCAAAATCCTCAGTACTTGCCCTGGCACTCCTAATTAACAGGTGTCTAGCATACTCACTCTAGGGCCATTTGGTATGAGCTGCGGTGAAGAACAATTGTCCCTCCTCCCTCCCCACTCTTCTGCTGGTCCGCACTCACATTGGTTCAGCCCCAAATGGGCTGAGGTGTGGATACATCTGTACAATGGAGATCACATCACAACACCACATATACAACTTTACTGACTTTGTGGTTTATGTTTGAGTCATTTGTGGTCACATAGAGAATTCTACTGGATTTCTCCATTATGTAAGGCAGTGATTTTCTGTTTAATCATGCTGTCCTGATGAGGAGGCAGCAGAAGAATTAGTTTATACTGTATATCCAATATATGTAAGGTCCACATGCGTGCATTCATGCGTGAGCCACCATGCCACACTGTGGCCCACCTCTTCAAACCACACCGAGGCCAGGGAAGCAAACTGCTTCAGTTGCAGTCACATTACACAAACCACCCATGCTTAAGATGTGAAATGCACTTGGGCACAGCATGGATTTGCATTGTGAGTTAATGCCACGTCTATGGCCAAATAATCGAACGCAGTTAAACACACTGAAATGCTCTTTATTAATTTATTTGTCTTCTTCTTCCTATTATTATTATTACTATTATTATTATTATTGTTGTTGTTGTTGTTATTGATATTATTAATTAAACCTACCTTATTATTGAATATGCAGAAACACACACAAACCATGTTGTTTCAGGAATAATGCATATCACATATATTGTTGCAGTATGTACACGTCTATATGGCCACACATCTCGAAAGCACTCTGCAACAATACAACATGAAGAAGATTACTTGTTAAAAATGTATCTTTTTAATCCACACAGTGTCATTTCATAAGATTCAAAAGAACAACTTTAGAGGGTGGATAGTGATTATAAACTGATTTGCACTTAAACCCTCAATAGCCACAAGGAAAAGTGAGCCCCGATGTAATGCACTGATTTTCAGACAGTTTCTCTCAACATTCTTTAAGAAATAGATATACTGTACCAGGTTGTTTATGTCAAATTGATGTGGATAACAGAGACTTAATTAAATATATTTCTTTGACCCATTTTCACCATCATTGACTACATATACATATGCACAATATTCTACTTTTTCTCCCTTGTTCCACAAAAGACAGACTTTTGAGGATGCAGTTTACATGAACAATGAGAGTGAATCTTCCACTGTTATCATGTTTACATGCAGCAGTTCATGCCTTGATTCTGAACAGGTTTTTCAAAGTTTGTCACTGGTGACAGATGTTCCACTGTGTGAACTCAGTGTCTCTGTTTCATTCCTTCACACATGGTCCTAAAGGAGTTAAGCTGTAATTATTTGTTAATATCTAAAACCCTGCTGCTCTCCTGACTGTTATATTTTTTTTTAATTTAGTGCATTTTACCTTAGAGAAAACTGTGGACTTTGGAGCATCCATCTGTACCAGAGAGGATTTTTGTCTGTAATGTGACTGACCTGAACCCACTAATGAGACACACTTTCAAAATATGCTCTACATGTGTCCAAATAATTGGAATAATACCTGTATAATCCATGTCTTATGTGGAAATCGCTCCAGAGAAAAATGTTTCAGTAGTTATAAATGTCAAACAATGTAGCTTCAAGTAGTATCGCTTGTATTATACCTTTAACAAATTTTAATATACTATTTGAATGAAAAATTATTTGGTTTACAATGTGATTTTTTGGGGGGGACAACTTTATGGAAGGGGTGTCTTGACCCCCCGTCCCCCTGGGATTGATGCCCATGGTTGGTGGGGTTTCTCCAACTTTCCGAGTTGGAATTCCCACAAGAGGAGGTGTTCCAGTTGTAACTTCCAACTAGGAACTCAAACCTGGAACACATTATTTGATCAAGACTAATATCCAAGCTTGACTTCTTCTAGATAGTGTAAGAATGAATGAAACAATGAGGCTGAGTTGACAAAGTGGAGCAGTTTGTCAACACTGAAAAATTGAAAAAAAAAAACGTTGTTTACAATCAGGGTATGAACAGCTGCATGTAAACAGGAATATCAGTAGAAGAGTCATTCTTCCTGGTCATGTAAACAGCATATTCAGAATTTTGTCTTTTTCAGAATCTTCTTCTTTTGCTTTCGGCTGTTCCCTTCAGGGGTCGCCAAGGAATATTTATTTATTTATTTGTTTCAGCCAAATGGCGAAAAGGGAGACAAAGCAATCACATAGCTTGTGTCATGTTATACAACAGTAACGTGCAAAAAAAAGAGAAAGAAAGCTCCAATTTTGCCTGAAAGGGAGTGGGAAGAAGAAAACTTATTTAATCCCACCCCCATTTCTCATCAATATGATTTCTCATTCTCCAAAATATTTGACAGCAAACTAAGGGCTCAAAACCTATTTAACAAGTATCTTATAACAAAAATTATGATATATCAGTAGTTCAAAACAAAATGTTAGATCATGGTGGTGCTACAATAGGTAAAGGATAACTGTTACATTGTAATGACATTTTATGCTAACAATGATGGTGGAGACTGCACAAAACCAACAGTAGATGAGACACATACTAACAATGGTAATGGACAATATACCAATAATGATAATAGACAATATACCAACAATGATAATAGACAATACAGTATACCAACAATGATAATAGACAATATACCAATAATGATAATAGACAATATACCAACAATGGTAATGGACAATATACAAACAATGGTAATGGACAACATACCAACTATGGTAAGGAAATGATAAGTAACTGTTAATTCTAGTAAACAGAGTACAGATGTAAAATTAAGACCATCTTTCTATATATTGTGACCAGACCAGATGTTTATATAATCTGTGAATATTTTGGCATTGCTTGTGCCCAGGATGTTCTGAAGTTTCACCCCACAGACAGACACACAAAAACTTTTACAAGTTTTTCGAACTCTAAAGTAAAATCTCCATATCCTCTCAAATTATGGGCTCTCTCTTGAATTGTAAAAAAAAAATAAATTGTAGGTTAGCTGATAATAATTTGTTAAATGGTATATTTTAATTTAATTTTAATAATATTTTACGAGATCATGAAATTTTAACAATTTAGACAGAATGAACAGATTATTGTGATCTAGAGTGAGCGCGACCTAGAAAACCAACTTTGTAGATGATCCACACTGCTCGTTTCTGTAATATGATTAATGAGTTTATTGTACTCTGGTAAGTGTTTCATCACACTTCAACACAATATGTAAAGTATGGGGGTACCATGGTGCAATATAGGGTTCGGAGTGCAATCTCATCAAGGTATGGTTTCACTTTATTTATAATTGAGAGGCTTTTGGAGATTTTTGTTTTTATATATCTGACATGGGGTTTCCAACACAAATTACTATTAATTATAACTCCTAAAAATGTATTTTCATTTCTGTTTTCAATTGGGATACTGTCAATAATTATTTACAGTTCAGAATTCATTTTGAGACTACCAAACATCATTGCTTTAGCTTTTTTGCATATTTAGAGATAAGTTATTCACATCCATCCACTTTTTTATTGTATTTAGTTCCTTGTTCACAGTATTTACAAGCTCATTATAATTATCACTGTTATAAAATATATTTGTGTCTTCTGTAAATAGTATGAGTTTTAATACTTGAGACATATTAAAAATATTATTTATATACATATTGAACAGTTTTGGCCCCAACACGGGCCCCTGGAGGACACCACAAGCAATGCCAAACTTATCTGATACGTATTGACCCATTTTAACATACTGTACCCTTCCCGTTAAGTAAGTTTTTAACTACGTAGTCCCCAGTCACCCCTCCAATTCCACATTTTTCCAGCTTATTGAGCAAGATTAAATGATTGTGTCAAAAGCTTTTTTAAGATCAATACAGATACCTACTGCATACTTTTTCTGATCTAGAGCATTAATAATTTCTTCACTTGCTTCAGTTATTATTTCTGTTTTCATTATATATGCTGCCACTCGGGTCAATAATAGCCAGGCATAACATGTCTTTCCACTGTTACGCAGACGATTTGCAGCTTTATTTACCTTTGAATCCAGAACAATCTAACTCACAAAGTGTTCTGTTGGATCGCATCGCTGATATTAAGCTGTGGTTAAGCCAAAATTTTCCTCATTTAAATGAAGAAAAAACAGAATGTATTGTGTTTGGGGATACTGTAATGGCTGGCTTTGGTACTTTCTCTTTAAGGCTCAGTTCAGCTGTCAGAAATTTGGGGTGATTTTTGACAGCCATTTAAAATTTGATAAACAGATTGACAATGTAGTCAAGTTGAGGTTTTATCAATTACGTTTGTCATCCAAAGCCAAACCTTTCCTGAGCCGTCGTGATCTTGAGACAGCCATCCATGCTTTAATCACGTCTCGACTTGATCACTGCAATGCACTTTATGTTGGCCTCTCTCAGTCTTCTCTCCGCCGCCTTCAACTTGTGAAAAATGCAGTGGCCCGTCTTTTGACCAACACACCTAAGCGAGAGCACATTACTCCGATCCTTTTTTCACTTCATTGGCTTCCAGTCCATTT